>APFE030339415.1:59751-75068 GCA_000404065.3 Pinus taeda
ACCTTGTTGAACCAGCAGATCGTGCATCTTCACCTTCCAGATTTCAAAATCATTCTTACCATTGAATTTCTCAATTTCGAACCGGGCACTTTGATTTTTCGCCATTTTGTATCAAAAAATCCAATAATCTCCAATTTCAATTTGAAATACCAGCAATTTAAAAAACAAAAATTGCCTATGCCTTTAAAAAAAAAATATCTTCCTTCACACAAGAAAAAATAAATTTATGCCTATGTCTCCATAAATTTCTGCCTTATTACAGTAGACCTCCGCCAAAAAACAAAAAAAAATTGTTTTTGTTTCAATTATCCTGGAGTATTGTATTGAAAAATCTCGTTCCCAAAATATATATCCCAATATATTTTTCTTTTTCTAACACCCCACCATTCATATTACTCCACCATTTAACATACCTTAACCCACTTTTAACAAATGTGCACACTCTCCATTATGTGAACATGGTTTATTATTTTGTGTACCATATGGTTTATAACATATGCGTTTCAACATTTTATATTTTAAAACAACACAACGCATTATGTTCAAAGCCATCCAAAACCATCCACGCCGATTTCAACCATATACTGTCATATATTTGCAGCGGCCAACAAAGCACAAAACGGAAATATGAACATATAAACCTGAGCACTTATGAGGAAACCTGCGCATTAAGCATTAATATGAACCTGGAGCTAATATGAACCTGCGCATTAATATGAGGAAACTATCCCGCTGTCCCATTATTGCTCTGCGTCATCAATTACCATGCTCATAACTCTCTTTCTACTATGTTTCTCTTTAGAAAAAATTATGAAAACAGAATTGTAGTTGAACTGTGGCAAATGAAGTAGATAAAGTAAAACGATGTGTGCGTGTTTCCGTTTTTCAGAACCCCGATCTCATTGAAACAGACAAAAAACCGTAAAAGCCAGTCCGCACACTTCCACAGCTATTTAATACGCATCAGAAATATAAATACCAGGTACGCACGCAGGCACAAGTCCGCCCTCCAGCAATGTACAGCTCAGTCCGTGCTCCAGCAATATACAGCTCAGTCCGCCAGCATCAGCAGTCACGCACAGCGCCTCCAGTCAGCTTCTCCAGGCACCTCACCTCCAACAAGCTCTGATACCAGTTGTTGGATCAGGTGCTCAGCAATAAATTAAACACACAATTAACACAGCAGAAGATCAAACACATAGAACACAGCTATTAACGTGGTTCACCCAACCAATCTGGGCTACGTCCACCAAACATAGGCATCAGGAATATATTAATCAAAACTTTGGAGATTACATCAATGAAACTCTCACTCTTAGCAAACCATCCGAATGGTTGCCTATTATATAGTAGAGAGAATCTAACTGCTCTCACATCAAATTTAGGATGCATTAATTTGCTCCCAACAACCTGGAGATAATCCAGCAACAAATTTCCTATTGTTGTCACCTACAGAGATTTCTGCCTATTTTAGTTTAAACAGAAAATCTCAACATTTACCCTGTGTATGCATTGCATGTAGACTCTTAGAGCTTTTAGTTGGGGTGATGTAGACTCTTAGAGCTTTTAGTTAGGGTGATTCTAGATCATGCTTAGTTTTTATAAATTAGGAATCGTCAAAGACATTGAGGATCAGAAGAGAGAGAGAGTATGAAAGGTTTTCTAGTTGGGAGCCTTCAGGCAGCATGTAAAGGGCCATCAATTTCTAATATTTGGCCAAGACTAAAGTTGTAAGTAAGTTTATGTGTTAAAATTTTATACAATCGCTGATTGATCCCAATATGTATTCTTGTAAGATTGCCCATATGTGATTGAGATATATAATTGCGCACGTCCTTCTGTTGTAGTCAAACTTCATGTAATTATTGGCGTAAATCTCTTGTTAATTGGGTTGTAATTCATGCGATGTTTTAGTAATCCTAAGCGTAATTATCTTGCGTGGGGAATACAATTAGTTAAGTATTGAAGTTCTAGCCGAAGCCCTCCAGATTGAGTGTACCATTGCTTTGTACCACATAGGGATTGAACCAACTGTTCAACGGGTTGGTTGTAATTGCGTGGAGATCATTCCATTTCTGAGAGAGGGAAAGCAAGATAAGAGTGTGTTGGAAGCTATATTGCATATAATTAATAAATAAAATGTCTACTCTATTCCCTTACATTCCTTAGATTGGGGAGAATGTGTTCAACGGTCCAACCAGCACGCAACCTAAAATAGTGACCAGAACAGCGGCTCGCTGTAACTAATTAATTTTATAAGTTTCAAGTGGCATACAACGATACGGGTTATGTTAATTTCCTCTCAAGCTTCTCATGGAAGACAGGCGCCATCGTTGCTGAAACCTATTCTTTAATGGAAAAGGCGGCCAAAAATCTGGACTCGGAAAGTTTAGCAACACTGGAAGATTCGTTAGTTTTTTTTGTAGCCGAATATTGTTATACTTCAAATTCTGGAGCGCGTGGGTTCAATTAATATTTTTTTAACTGTGTGTATAAAGGCCACAATGGCATAGTGATTACTGTATATGCGTTGTTCGAACTATAGTTAAAGAAGTGGACCGCTGGGGTTTCCATCTGCAGAACAGTATATGATAACTATAACTAATAAACCTTCATATCAGTTGGAGAATAGTGATAAACATATTTTCACTTTAATCAGGTGTTTAATGAACCTTCCTTGAAGCATGTGGATGTGCGAAGGATAGAGGAAATTGATGTTCTGTGCAACAATTCCAACCACAAAAGAAAACTGCATCAATCCGCTTTAACACAGGTATCTTGTTAATTGTATCTATGTTATCGTGAGGGGACTTTGGATGTTTGAAGATCCTGGTTTGCAGGCTAGCCAGCCCTGCATCAAAAGTTAATGCTAGTATGAACCAAATTTAAAATTTAAAAGGGAACTAATGACTATGCACAACTTCTTTCCTACATAGGTCCTACTTAATATGATATGTCCATTTAATTCCATATACAATGAATGAGTTTCCATGCCTTTCTTTAATAATGTGTCCAAAGAAAAAGCAATAAAACGGTTGGAAAATTAGAAAAAATATTTTTTCTCGGTTAATATTGAACAATAGTTTGGATAACTTTCTTTTCTAATCAATCTAGATTTCCAACTAGATTTAAAATAGAATTATTCATTTTGCACAACTTCCTTTACCAATGTCCCAGCCAATTAACCCATCAATTATATTAAAACTAAAAATAATTACTTCTCAACTTCTTCACCTCTATTTCTTATATTATATTGACATCAACCGAATTCCCTATAGAGTTAACCAGTTTGCACAACATTCTTCAATAATATATGACATTCAATATAGATTTGCAACAAAATTCTAAAATGAATTGATGAGTTTACACAACTTTCTTTCTGAATGCACAACTTAATATGGCTACCCAAATTTCAAATAGAATTGATGAGTTTAGACAAATTTCTTCCTGAATGGCCCATTTAATATGGCTAACACATTATATTTCATATAGAATGGATTAGTTTCCACACTTTTCTGCAATAGTAAGTGTCAAAAACTTAAGTTACCAACAAAATTCAAAGTAAATACAATTAGTTTCCCTAACGGATTTGCCTTTATGTACTCCTCAATACCATTGCTAATCAATTTCTAGATAAAATTCATAAATTTGCACAATTTTCTTCATGAATATGTGTCATTTGATATGAATCCCCACTAAATTTTTTATAGTGGGATATGTTCCCAAAGTAGTGATTAATGGCAAGGGCTAACCAGCCTGCCATAGGGCATTAAATGCCCTGGTACATGTATGCTCTATAACAAAATAACACAGCCTTTGGTGGCTACATAAATTAAAAATAAAAGTTGTGTGTTATTTTGTTATAAAGCATGCATGTACCAAGGCATTTAATGCCTTATAGCAGGCTGGTTAGCCCTTGCCGTGATTAATTCCCTAGACAATATTAGTACTAAGGATTTTTTGTAGAGAAAATCAATGACTTTGCATGACTTTCTTTACTGTATGTCACACTGACATGACTTCCCACTAGATTCTGTTCAGAATCATTGACTTTCCACATTTTCTCAATAGTATATATACCATACAATTGGGGGGAGCGCCACCGAGGAACACGCCGCTTCTGCGACCAACCAGGCGGCCATGCCGGTCATTTGCACCAATCATTCCACGTGATTTGGTCCATGGTAAGTCCTCCACCTCACAGCTTACTTCCTTTGCGGGCCACCTACCGTTTTGCCGTCTTATGCTCCAATCACCATTCGCGACTTGCTCCCTGGTAAGTCACACACCTTGCGGTTTTACCCTTCTGGGACACCTGTTGCACGCTGGTCTTCCCCCCTCCGCTGCATTCCCTGGACGTGGCTTCCTGTGGACGCTCTCCAAGCCATTCATCTTCTTATATATACCGCGTCTTACAGAGGAACCTGTTTTCCCTTTTCCCATCCTGTGCCTCCTGGCACGAGGATGCTTAATACCTATTCGACTCTGCTTTGCTTGTCTTGCTTGGGTCTTCCTTTATCGGTCTGTTTGCTCTGAATCCTTGGTTTTTTGCTGGCGGCGTGCTTTCGTCCTCGCTGTGACGCTCTTCCAGGTACGTTTCTCTCATAAATTTTACTACTGTTATGTTTGGTTTATGATTCCTACTCTGGTTTCAAATGGGTTATATTGATGCGGACTGATTATATTGCATACGCATTCTGCATGTCATGATTTTCTGTGATAGCACTTTTACTGTGGGGATCTCTCTTTGGACCCATGCTATTCTGTTTGCTTCCCACATTATTACAACACTTGCCGTGACTTTTATATGCTTAGTTCTGCTATATTGTATCTGGTTTTTTCTTCAACTCCCATAGCAACATGTTCACGGGTTGTTATATATATCTGAAGAGGTTCTTTTATGTATATCAACCTTGTTCTGATATAAGGTTTCACTTCGGCTCCTGGTGCTGCATTTTTCTGTCTACTGCTGTTGTCTTGTATGCCATGGTACCTCCTCCTCATAATTGCCTCTTCCGGATCCTCTCGTCCCTGTATCGCTCTGGTTTTTTCGCCGAACTCCTCCTTTTCCCGGCCCTGGTTTCATTGACGGTCTTCCCCTTTTTCCGGCTTGGATCCACCTCCACTGTCGTATGACATCATCTATCATTGATGATTGATTTTCTCCAGGCTCTTTTGGGATCCGGCATGGTCCCATCCTGACATATTTTTCTCCTTTTAGTCTTCGACGGCGCTTAAAGTCATCCTTTTTCTCTCCTTTCATTATTTATATGTCCTTATATGCCTTGATGCTCGTCCTTATATGCTTCTCTCTGACATATTCTCTGAATTCGAAGATCTACTTTGCTGTATTCTATATACAGTTTTTTTCTCCGCGGCTTCCTCATCCAGGTGTTTCTATCGCTGTCTTTTATTATCCCTGTATACATTCCATATATCTGCGATACGCTGTCTTATCACTTATCCGTTGCTCTACCTACCCTCTTTATGGTCTGTCTTTGTTTTTTATTATTCCATGGATTCCGCATCCGACTCATCTGCCACGGAGGCAATGATTCGGGCCGCCATCCTTGCTGAGGAGTCACGGACCCCCGACCGCTCCACTTTGGATTGCTCCATTATCCATCCAGCCATCCATAAGGCTTTTCCTGGTCATGTCAATGACTCTTTTCGGGCCCATCCACCTCTCCATAATTCTGACTCCCATAGGACTTCAAAAAGATCTCGTATTCATGTTAAGTCATCAGCTCCTCCGCCTGCTATCACTCTGGATAACGCTCACCTTACTGACCAGATTGATAGCCTTCAGAAATGTGTCCTTATTGGTCAATGGCATTTCCCGGTTATGTGCGACCTGGAAATGCGGAAATGGATATCTGATCATTGGAAGCCTGTCATTAGATATACGCCCATTATATCCCATCTCATGAAGGACTGGTATCGTTTCCATTTTCTCGATGCTGCAGATTCTGAGTCAATATTGCACGCTCCATGGGTCTTCAAGAGGAGTTTTCTTGCTCTTCACAGATGGTTCATCGGGTATGATCCACTCAAGAACACTCCTTCGCACAATTTGATTTGGGTGAAGCTCCCGAATCTTCCGCTTGAGATGTGGTCAAAAGAGATTTTAGAAATTATTGGGAACTCTATTGGTCGCTTTGTATATGTTGACCCCTGGATTCTCGGAGAAAAGGACAAGAGGATTGCATGGATCTTCATTGATCATACTTTCAGAGGCGGATATCCGGAACATATTGACATTTCTTGGCATGGTATGCGGATCACACAGCGTCTGGATTTCTGGGGCATCCCCTTTCGTTGTGTTGCATGTCATAAGACCGGACACCTCATTGAGAATTGTCCCAAGCGGGATGCTCATCGTCGTCGTTTCCCTCATCATAACATTTCTTCTCGGCGCCATCCCCATTTTGTCCACCCACCTGCTGAACCGTTCCATTCTCCATCATCGTCCCCCCGTGTCCCCACTGTTCACATATCCAACCCTAATGATTCGGGTTTGGCACGGGACACTCCCTCCTCTCCTCGCACTACCCCTCTCCCTCATGTCTCCATCCCCGAACCTATTGATGACGCTCCCGTTCGCTCCCCCTCCCCTATCCCGATAGGTGATATCTATAAAGGCTCCCTCCCTATTTTCATTTCCTCTTCCTCCCCCCCCCCCCCCCCCCCCCCCGGGCCTCTACTCCCCTGACAAACAAGGGAAAGGAACCCATGCAGGCTGTTACCCCTGTCAATTCCCCCGCTTCCTTGCCCGTCAACCTTTTCGACAGCGATGTCGACTTTCTTCTGCATCAACGATCCGTGGAACTTGAGCCTCTCACCATTCATAAGCCATTTCACCGCTCTTCTCCCATCATTAGTCCGGCCTCGGGGAAAAATATCACTGTCCATAAGACCACCAGGGGCGGTTCTCACCATTTTCGCGGACGATCCATTGCTCCAACACAGGGGGTCCGATCCTTATCTCTGGTTGATGTTCCGATTATTGATATGTCTTCTCCACGATCCCAGTCCCTTAGAGCAGATATGGCTGGCACTTCCATTTCGTGATGGATATTGTCTCCATGAATATCCGTGGGCTTGGCGCTAACCCCAAATATATTGCGCTCAAGCACATCTTCTTATCTGCCAGGCCGAAGATCGTGCTTATCCAGGAATCTATGCATGACAGGCTTACCTCTATTTCATATTTCAGGAAGATGTTCCCCTCATGGTATATTGTGGCTCTCGATGCGTGTGGTCACTCAGGAGGCTTAGTTGCCATGTGGAACCCTCTTTGGATTCGTGCCTCTGCATATAAATGTTTTGCTGGCATTTTTCTCTCTGCCACCTTCCGTGGGCATCGTCTCCCCATTCATATTCTTAACATTTACGCTCCCTACATGAACATGCATCCTTTTTGGGACAAATTTTTCTCTTCGGATCTTTGTGAGATTCGTCATTTGATGCTTGTTGGTGATATGAATTTCACTCTATGTCCTGATAAAGTATGGGGTGGTGGCAGGAAAATGGATCCGATCTCTGATTATCTCAGGAACCATCTGCTTCACAGGAATTTTATTGATGTAAATCCCTCTGTATTGACTCATTCTTGGCAAAATGGCCGGATTGACAATGCATATATCGCCAAGCGCATCGATCGGGTCATTATACAGGCGGATATTATTGATGTTTTGGGCATGCCTATATTCTCCATTGGCTATGACACCATCTCAGACCATCGCTCGATCTATGTTCAGTGGCGTCCGAAGCTTCATCGTCAGCTCTATCCTTTCAAGTTCGACCACTCCTTCATAAATGACCAAGACTTTAACCAAGTCGTTTCTGTCGCTTGGCACGACTCGATTAAATGTTCTCATGGGCCCTCCTTCCGTGAACGCATGGGATACGTTCGTTCTAAGGTCATGATATGGCAAAAAGAAAAGAGATTGCGCGACCGATCTGTCCTCATGAACATCCAACACGAATTGGATCTCATTCTCTCTTCTCAAGATCCAAACACTTTATCTTTTCAAACCATATGCTTGATTGCTGATCTTTCTCATCAAAAATCCCGCATTTTAGAATCAGAGGAGTCTTCATGGCGTCTTAAGAGCAAGGCCTTATGGCTTGGCTTGGGGGATCGGAACACCAAATTTTTCCATAAGTATGCAAACCATAGACATGATATTAATGCCATTTGGAAAATTCAAGACGGTTCGGGCGGTCATTTCTTCTCTCAACGGGATATCACCAATGCTGCTCTTTCCCATTTTAAAAATCAATACCGCCACGGAACGGGTTGTGCTATTCATGATATCTTATGGGGAGTTGATTTATTCCCCCCCATGTTTGATGAATCCATCAATGAGGCCATTTTTCAGCCGATCACTGAGGAAGAGCTCCTTGGAATTCTTAAGGCCTTCAGCAAGGACAAATGTCCTGGGCCTGATGGTTGGACCATCGAATTTTACTTGCATTTCTTCGATCTCATCAAACATGATCTTATCTGTATGATTGAGGACTCCCGCATCAATGGTCGCATCCACCCTCATACATCATCTACTCTAATTGCTCTCATCCCAAAGAAGCGAGATGCTGATTCTTTCTCTGACTTTAGACCGATCTCTCTATGTAACATCTCATTCAAAATCATATCAAAGATCATTGCGGAGCGTATCAAGGGCACCCTGGCCATACATTTATCAAGAGACCAACATGCATTTCTGAAGGGACGGAATATATTGGATGTTGTTGCATCCACACAAGAATGTATTTACTCGATGTTCTCCAAGAACATTTCTAGGGTTGTTCTTAAAATTGATATTCAAAAGGCTTACGACTGTCTGGACTGAGGATACATTCGATGCCTTTTGGCAAGAATTGGACTTCGAGCAGAAATGATATGCTGGATTATAGCTTGTATTGAGGGTGTCAAATATGTTATTAATATCAATGGGATTCCTTCCCCTTTCTTCCATGCGGGACGGGGCCTTCGCCAGGGATGCCCGCTGGCCCCAATCATCTTTATTCTCGCCATGAATACACTCAGCCTTCACATCAACAAGGCAGTGGATGATCAGAGATGTATTCCCATTAAAATCAGTAGTCAAATTTCATTGTCCCACAATCTATTTGTGGATGATGTTCTCTTGTGCGCCATGCTTCAATGCTCCTCTTGGGACTGTTTATTTGACATCCTTAATAATTTTCAAAAGGCCACTGGACTCTCTATAAACAAGCAAAAATCCATTTTGTATTATCACGGAGATGTCTCGGAACTGATCCAAGACATTGCTGATATGTTCGGGATTCAGGCACAATCCATTTAGAGCGGCATCACATACCTTGGCTTCCATCTTAAATCCCACAAGTATTCAATTTCTGATTGGGAATGGTTAATTGTGCGATATTTCAACAAAATATCTTCATGGGAGTTCCGTGCTCTATCGTTGGCGGGCAGAGTGACTCTCACCAAGGCAGTTTTAACTCATTTATCAGTATACTGGGCACATTTGTATTATCTACCCTCCAGCATTATTCAGCGTATCAATCAAATCACAGCATCTTTCATATGGGGCGGCTCTTCTACGCATCAAAAGATACATCTCGCAAAACTGAAGCACATTTCCATTCCAAAAAAACAAGGAGGATGGGGCATAAAGGATTTACGCCTATTTGGCTGTGCACTCATCTGTCGTTCATTATGGAGGGGAGTTTACGGATGCTCTCCATGGAGAAACATCATCCGACATCGATATATGAAGGGGAAGCCCATTGAATTCTGGCTTAGGAGAGGATCCATTGGTCCACGGATTGGTTCCCCCATATGGCACAGCATGCGGAAAATAGAATCTCTATTTTTATCCCGTCTGTGATGGAGGATTCATACAGGCAACAATGTACTTATTGGTATCGACCCCTTCATATGCAGACACTCTGATCTTTTTCTTCCAAGGGACCTCATCTCCCTGTTTCAGCGTCAAGGTATTTTTACATGGGATAAGCTTATAAAGGAATGGCATGGATCCACACCTATTTGGAAGAATGGACGTGATCTCAACCTACAGGATATATGGGATGGAATATGGAAATCCATCACTGATATGTTATCTGGGAGCGGCATACTTCGTCATGGCCACAAAGATCAACTTCTATGGACTGTCAGTTGTTTTCGGAGACCTGTATCTGTCAGAGATATTTATAATCACATGATCAGCAACAAAATTCCATACTCACAACCATCTTTCCCATATATTTTTTGGAAGGCGAAATGTCCTCCAAAGATTATTCATTTTGCATGGCTCGTTTTCTACAACAAAAATCTATCATGGGACAACCTCATAAAACGCTATTGGCACGGACCCAGCAGATGCACAGTGTGTAAATCTGATTAAGAAACCAATCTTCATATGTTCATCAAATGCCCAGTCATTCAGCGGATCTGGTACGTACTAGCAAACACTTTTGATTTTCTACTGACTGATTTTGATTCTCCTAGTGCAGCCCTTATATGGTGGAGCAGACAAAATGGGAGACGGCGTTTCCTCATTCTCATTTTTCTATGGACAGTATGGAAATGGCGGAACACCAATATATTCAAAGACACAGCCTTGGCGCCATCATGCATTATAGACAATATCATGACAGATTGGCATATGATATATGGTTCTTTTTTATTTTCACTATTTTTCTTTGAACTCCAATGTTGGAGGGGTTCTTTTTTCTCATACATGACAAATATCTGAATATCAATGTATTGACTGATATATGTAGATCTCATGCATAACATATTTGTATTCCGGATATGCAAGATACATACATATAGATCTCATGCATAACATATTTGTATTCCGGATATGCAAGATGATATGTATTGACTGATATATATAGATCTCATGCATAACATATTTGTATTCCGGATATGCAAGATACATACATATAGATCTCATGCATAACATATTTGTATTCCGGATATGCAAGATACATACATATCATCTGTATTTATATAATCTCAATATAATATATCTCGCTTTTTTTCTTCTGAAAAAAAAATATATATACCATACAATTGACATGCCAACCAACTTTGTTCGTGCCTTTCTTGAAAAACATAACCCAATAACCAAATTTTAATCTCTCCAACTTCTTCACCTTTATTTCATAGTGAATGAGGTACCAACCAAATTCCAAATGTTTTAATTATTTTGACATTTTTCTTCACCCATATGTTGCACTCAATAATGCTTTACTACTAAATTGCATATATAGATTCAATGAGTTTTTCTTATTATTTATAAGACAATCCTCCTCCCAACTAGATTAAATTAGAAATAATTTGTTTCCAAATTTTTTCACTTTAATTTTTTTATTATCAATAATTATAATGATTCATTTTGATAAAAATTTAATCAACTTATACAACTTTATTACTAATATGTCTTATTCAATATAATTTTCCAATTAAATTCCATTCAAATAAAAGTGTTTCCACACTTTTCTTTCAAAAATATGTTTTAACAGTAGATCACCCCTTCAAACTCAAAATAATTAATTTCCACACCTTCATTACCTCTATTTTTTTCTTTATTATTTATATCAATTAATTTCTTTAAAAAATTAATAAATTTAGGTTGCTTTCTTCACAAAACCATTCAATATAACTTCCCTAATAAAGTAAAGCTTGCACAACTCAGGGAAGTATTTAATATAACTTCGTTTACAAAATTCCAGTAAATTTTTTCAACAACTCCAGTTAACTCTTATCAAGTAATTTAAGATCACGTTGCCCACAAAATCCCAAAAGATTTCAACACGTTCTCCAATATGATGTCCATTCAACATATCAACGAAACTCATATTAAAAACCAACTGGTTTCCTGATACAACAAGTCTCTCCAATAAAATATGTCTAGTCATAATCGAGAATGCAGCCGATGTTGACCCGGCGAATTAAGTGAGCCAAGACTCGACTAAATTCATGGAACCCAAAACTGAAAGGGATGGTTTCGTGGAACCCAAAACCGAAAGGGATTATTTAACTTACAAAATCCGAAAACACCAACAATTATTTTATTTTCTTCAACTGAGGGAGCGAAAAGTCATCGCCCGACCAGTAAGATGCAAGACGAAATGAGTGGAACCCAAAGCCGAAAGGGATGGTTTGACTTACAAAATCCAGAAAACACCAATCATTTTTTTTCCTTTAACTGAGGGAGGGAAGAACCATCGTCCCCACCAGTAAGATGCTAAGACTTGCAAAGTAAGATGCAAGGACTTGCTTTATATATATATATAGGGAGAGAGACAAAGCAGGGAACTTATCAGGCCAGCCTTTGAAGTTGTTAGATTTGGGTTAGAGACAAAAATGGAGAAAGGTGTTGTGTCGATGATGATATTAGTCTGCCTTCTGTGCCTGGCAGCAACTACTATAGCATTGGATGATGTTGCTGCAGCAGCTTTTAGTTATTCCATGAAGCCATACCATTCCTCCCATGTTAATAGGCACCATGGAAGTGCTTCCCTTCAATCCCATCATTTGGTTTTGAAGGAGCAACCTGAATTCACGTCATTATCAGATTCCATGGACGCTGACGATACAAGGGACGTAGAGGCCCTTTTGTCATTTAGAAAGGCACTCACATCGGATCCGGACGGATCGTTGGTCAACTGGACCATAGAAAACTCCGAAAACATGTGCTCCTGGAATGGAATTTTCTGCAGAAAGCGCACAAAACGAGTGGTTGCCATAATACTTTCCGGGTTGGGATTGCAAGGCCCCATTTCACCATCTCTTGGCAGCCTCTCATTATTACGCACTTTGAATCTTTCTCAGAATAATTTGACAGGAAGAATTCCAACGGAGTTTGGACAGTTGAAGGCGCTGGGAGTACTGGACCTCAGCTATAATTTGCTTAGTGGTTATATTCCAAAAACGCTGTGTAATTGTACAAAGCTGCAATGGATCCGGTTTTCAGTAAACAGCTTGATAGGGAATATACCAACAGAAATTGGTCGTCTAGTCCAGTTGAAACAGCTCCGCTTGACAAACAATAGTCTTAGCGGAAATATCCCAGCTTCTCTGAGCAACTGCACTTCTCTTCGGGTGTTGTCCATTGGATATAACAATCTCACTGGTCCAATCCCTTCAGTTTTGGGTTTGATAAAAAATTTAGCTTATCTATACTTTGAAGGAAATTCACTAAGTGGTTACATCCCTCCAGATCTTGGTAATTGTACTCAGCTATCGTACATTGCTTTTTCTCACAACAACTTGAGTGGAAGAATTCCCGCTGAATTGGGCATGCTGCAGAATTTAGAGTACCTGTATCTACATTCAAACAAGCTGGAGGGTACCATTCCTCCGTCTCTAGGAAACTGTTCCTCTCTTCAGGTTTTATTTTTGGGAGACAATCGAGCATTATCAGGTAACATCCCATCTCAATTTGGCAAGTTGGGAGAGCTTGTTCAACTATCCATTTATGGTCCAGCTAATATTTCAGGTATTATCCCTTCTGAAATAGGAAACTGCAGCAATCTTGTATGGTTGGATTTAGAATACAATAGAATTCAAGGCTCCTTGCCTATGAGTATGTTTGGGCTTCCCCTCTCCACCTTGAGTCTAGTTGGAAATAACATGACTGGTAACCTACCTGAGGCCATTGGCAATTTGAGTCAAGTTACCTACTTAAATTTAGGTGTAAATAGTTTCAGTGGTCACATACCTGAAGCCATTGCAAAATTGAGTCAATTGACCTTCCTCAATCTTGGTGTCAACCAGCTGAGTGGTGACGTACCTGAAGCCATTGGAAAATTGAGTCAATTGACCTTCCTCAATCTTGGTACCAACAAGCTGAGTGGAAAAATCCCCGAGGACATCGCCAATTTAAAGAATCTTCAACAACTTTATTTAGATACCAACTATTTTACAGGTACAATTCCAAAACGCATAGGAAAGCTTCATTTTCTTAGAAATTTTTTCTTGAATTCAAACAATATTTCTGGTAGCATTCCTGGAAGTATTGGTGGTTTGGTTTTGCTTCAACAATTAGATATATCTGACAACAATTTGGAGGGACCAATCCCTGATCATATTGGTCAATGTGTGAGGCTAGAGCTGTTGGATTTGTCTAAAAACAAGTTAAATGGAAAGATTCCTCCATCCTTAGGAAACTGTAAATCTATGAAGAATTTATTATTGCATAGCAACTTTTTGTCAGGGAAAATACCACCAACTTTGGGTAATTGCACAGTCTTACAGAGGTTGGAGGTGTTTGACAACAACCTTAGTGGAAATCTAGACATAGAATTTCCTGATTCTATGTTAGTTCTCTCTGCTTATTCAAACTTCTTCTTTGGTACTTTGCCTCCTTCTTTGGCCCGCTGTACCCAACTTCAACTATTAGATTTAAGCAAAAATGAATTAACGGGTCAGCTACCTGGTTACCTTGCAGCACTTCAGGACTTGAGAGTTTTAAGTGTTGGTTATAATAAACTTCATGGTAGCATTCCTGCAAACATCACAAATCTGATCAAGTTGCAAGTGTTGGATCTGTCCAATAACAGAATCAGCGGAAAGATACCATCCAATTTAGAAGGGCTCCAAGGATTTAAAAATAATGGGTCTTCCAAACTCAGCAGTGATACATTGTATGAGGCTCTAGAAATTGTCATGAAGGGATTTGACTATACTCTAAAATATGTGTTGGCTGCAAACACAATATTGGACTTGGCTAGCAATAATCTTACGGGAGAAATACCTCTGAGCATAGGGAATTTGAGTGGCTTAAGATTGCTGAATTTATCAAGTAACCAGCTGGAAAGGCACATACCTGCATCTCTTGGTAATATATCTACTATGGAACAATTGGATTTGGCCAAAAATGATTTGAGTGGAGAAATTCCTCAAGAACTCTCTAAGCTCTCCATGCTAGCATATTTGGATGTTTCATCCAATAAACTTTGTGGCAGAATCCCACAAGGAACACAGTTTGATACTTTCAATATTACTTCATTTCAAGGAAACAAGTGTTTATGTGGCTTTCCTCTTCTACAAAGTTGCCATGAAAAAAAACACCAGACTCAAAATAGCACAGGGGCAAGTGCTAGCCAAGGATGGTTGAACCATTTAGAGAAATATATATCATTGGATGCAATGGGTTTAGGAATGGGGATTGGATTTGCTGGAATTATCATTATAATGATAGCATGGAAAAAAGCTAGGAATTGGGTAGTACCTCCCATAACAAAACCAGTTTATGGGATGTACAGATTTCCTAAATAATATGTATGGACGACTCTGTAACCTCTATTTCTGT
>APFE030339415.1:76216-104967 GCA_000404065.3 Pinus taeda
CTTGTTGGTTCGAAAGGCATTGAATAATTTTGATTTGTGTTATTTCAATTAGTTTTTTTAGTGTATATATGGATTCCACCCTCTAAAAAACCCCTAGAGCAATTGTATTCTACAGCGATTACCCATCAAACTTGTCATTTCAATGAATTCCCCCCAGATTTTAGAGAAATTAGGCCTGAAAAATCCACCGAAAAAACTTCCAAAAAATCGCACTAAAGACAACTCTTATTATAAATTGCTATTTATCTATATTTACAAACTATTTAAATTATATTTATAAAATAATATTTTCTTTTTTCTTTTTTAATGCACTATAATATTTATGAAATGAAAGTTTTAATGATTATTATAAATTGTTATTTATCTATATTTACAAGTCATTTAAATATTAAGGTGGTCGATATCCTTAAATGCTTTACAAATATAACAAAAAAAACCTATTGCAATACGAAGAATATCTTATAGTTGCACACATTTACCTGATTAACCATGTATAAAAAGGTTATGGGTCAAGTTTAAATTGAAAAAAAAAAGAATTACACATCTTATTGTAATAATAATAATGATGAACTTATCATCGAGAAACTGATTAAAATTGGAAGAAATTGGGTTGGAGGGGAGTCACTTGACACGAATCTAATTTTTTAAATTTATTAAAAGTCAACTCGTTGCACACATTTACCTTATTAACCATGTATAAAAAGGCTATGGGTCAATTTTAAATTGAGAAAAAAAAAAGAATTGCGCATCTTGTTGTAAAATAGACCATTTTTCTAAATAAAATTTGCTTATATATAAACGAATGTTATAAATAATAATGAGGAACTTATCATGGAGAAACTTATTAGAATTGGAAGAAATTGGTTGACAAGGAGTCACTTGGCACGAAACTAATTTTTTAAATTTATTAAAAGTCAATGCAGCCTAACAAACTTTGTAACACACAACAACCCTTGATAAGCATTAAGACTAACCATATGTTGATCATATTCCCTTGAGAATCAATCCAGGTCATCAATTAAAAAATAAAGATAAAAAGTCACATATCCTCATCCACTTAAGTTGAAATAGGAAGCCTTCCGCAACTAATTAATTATCCATATGTAGCAAATAATCGCGCAAAATGAAGATGCATAATCATTGATTTGGAGAAATTGTTAAGAAAACTTACTATATTTGTGGAAAATGTTTATATTTAGGTGAAAAATACAAGTAAAATGTATAGCTATAATCAGAAATTATACTACATTATTTCTTTAATAAAAATCTGAAAAATTTTAACCTCAATTTCTTGAAAATAAATGGTCAAATTGTAGAAATTTCATTTAAAAAAACATCATTTGTTATAAATGAATCGAACTCTCTTTAGTTCAGATGATCATCCAGAGTAACAAATATCTCACCTCATTCATCGCCAATATTTAGGCCTCATGTGCACAAATATACAATAGCATGGATTTCATGGTGAAATCACACAAGATCCCTTCAATTGGCTCACTCACTGAGGCCACTAGCAAGAATCACGTCAGGAAGGAGGTTAAATAATACTTGTAGTAGCTTAGGCAAATTGCCACTAAGGAAGATCTAGAGGTGAATATGAATAATATGTAGAAGTACATTGGTGGCCATGTCTATATCAAAACTATGTAGCTCCTACTGAAGAAGGAAATTTAGACCGATTCCAAATCACTGGACTCGGATGCAATGGAGGCTAGAGTCTAATTCCATCATGATCCCATTGCACAATTTGGGGAATTCATCACACAGAACAAATCTTGGCACCACTATGTGATCGAGAAACTACAAGTTGAAGTGGTTGGGTTGGAATATCACGAAACTCATGCTTAACTTGTTTTTTCTTACTAGGTTGTCTAGTTTACTCTACCCAATTTTGTTTTACATGGGTATGAGTAATATTGTAATATTTTTTTTGTAATTAATTGTAAGTGAAATTCCAAGTTCAATTGTGGAATGTGAAGAGTCATTTTGGAATGAGCTCTAAAGGTCATGGTTGAAGGAAGTCAAACAATCATGAGGGAAGTCAAAGAGTCACAAAAGGAGATGAATAGTCACCCCTTTTGTTATAAATATACCCTCACTAGTCATGTAAAGGGCTTTTGGTTGGGCTTTTGGCTTAGGACCAAAAGCTTGGGAGTTTTTTTAGAGCCTTGGCTCCTCCCTAACATAAAGGGAGTATCTTTCCTTGGAGGAGCAAGTGTTGGCTTCATGTTCCACTATTGGGACTAGTTGTTTCTCAGTTGTATATTTATGATTTGGAATTTCACTTTAATAAAAGCTCAGAGCCAACACATTTTCATGTATATGTTATGAATATAGTATGACTATTCATGTTCTGTTTGTAATATATGTTATTTCATTTATGCTAACGCTTATGAACTATTTCGTTTGCATTTAGTATGGACTTTATTGAATGTGTGATGTTGGATATTTCCATCATGGCTAACTTGTGAACTATTTTACATGCTAACTTGTGATCATATTTTATGCTTATGTGTTCCTTTCAAGTTGCATACTATTATAGGCTTCTAAGGGGCTCACTCACTTTACCTTCATTGTGTTAGAACCTTTCACACATTGCACTTGACCCTTCACAGATATACACGTGTTTCACCAATGTAACGAATACATCATTCTATTCATTATTGCAGCCAAGGCATAACACTAAAACGTACTATTTTGATAACCAAGTCATACTCCGGATGGAGCTCCTATTCCAAATGGTATGAGGTCTAATTGGGACTTCATATCGGGGAGACCCCCTGAATGTTGGCAGGTCCAGCACTGTCAACATAATAATAATTCCTTTGCAATATTGAACTCCTTTTGGAGATTTTCTTCGAAACGCTTGATGGTTTTGTGAAGCTCTAATGCTCCTGCATCATAAATTTATCAAGGAATAGGTAAAGTGTTGATTAAAAAAAACACTTTACCCATAAAATAACGAAGAAAATTTTGCAGGAACATTTCCTTTTGTATATCAATCCAATGGTGGCTATAATATTTGGAGTGTACCCTTTAAAAACACCAAACAACTTCAACCTAATAAAATTTTTATCACCAAGACAAAAACTTCCAAAACAAAATTCTTTAAGAAATCACTTATGTATCACATATCTTTAATACCCTAATAATATCTTTCTTATTAGAATTACCATATAGAAGCCATGGTTGTAGTAGAAATTATGACTCTCTGTTATGGCAGTGGTGAATATTGTGTAAACAACTAGCTACTTGGCTCCTCCAATAATCTCCATGACGAATTCTTGAATAATGGATGCTAATTACCTCCATCTCGATGAAGAAAGGTTGCACAAGGAAAAACTAACTCTTTTATGGTGAGGTGTTTATAAACTATTGGTTTTGTTTATCTCTCCATTTAGCATGGTGCACGATTGCAAGAATCTGAGCCTGTGCATGCAATATTTTCACTTTCGCTGTCAACAAGATTTTTGAAAGGCATCTCTCACAAGGAACAATGCAAGACATCCAAAAAAATAAATCAATTCAATTGTATAATGGATTCTCACAAGCATTTAAATGCATGGGCGACTTACCATTGTATCTTCTCTATTTCACTACCAACTACCCAAGTTTGATTTACCATCCAATATGCTATATTACTTATTTGAGTCTTCTCGCTTATTATACAAAGATTTAATCTTGAAAAAATCCTTCTAATCCACACATAGTGAATTATACATGTATATGATTCTTATCTTGATCCACTTAACCATAAATTATCTCCAATCCAATTTTCTTGTAAGTTTTAACTTCACTACTTTTGGGATGTCAATGCACTATTGAAATCAAGGTGCACACACCTTATCTCTTTAACAGTTCTAGATGGTTGTCATTGAAATTCACAAAATATCTATGCATGTACTGAGTTATTCACCTGGTTCACTTAATTCAAATTGTCTTAATCCTTGTACAAGATTTATTTTCGACATGATATATTAATCAACAAATCTATCATTATTTTCAGACTTCAGAGAGATATTTAATCTCTTCTACTTTAACCACAAATTAGACATAGGCTCTATAGTTTTGCTAATTCTAGATTTCAAAACTAGACTAGAATTCTTCTATATCTGAACAAAGACAATTCATGAACATAAATACATGAAATTATATTTCATTCCACAAAGTTTCACCTACAATTCTACTCAAAAACATGTGTTCCTCTCTGGCCTAGCTCACAATCATTTGGCCATTATCTTTTCCCTTAGGCTTATAATGATTAAATAGAACTTTTAGAACAAAGTAGATTTTCCTAGATCCATAAATCACTCATGATTTATTCCCTAAATCTCTCATGCTTTTCCATGTAGATTTTCTTTTGTCTTATGGAAATAATTTTTCATATATTTTCTAAACTATTCTATAATAATTAAAGAAAATAAGAATATTTAGAAATAAGGAATTAGGATTATTTTTCAACATTGAAACCCCTTTTGGAGATTTTCTTCATAAATCTTGATGGTTTTGGGAAGCTCTATTGCTCCTGCATCATACTCCCAAGGTGGAAAATGTTCATGACCTCCTAGTCATGTGTCATCAATTTCTTAATCCTCTAGGACCGTAAACCTTGTGTTGTAGTTTTCCATTGTTCCCTATATGTTGCTTTCCTACTATTGATGCTACCTTCACTTCTATAGTCTTCGAAATCCTATGATGTTCTTGTCCACTTACCTTGTTGATGCAAACATTCTTAGTTAGTTTTACTATGTTATTGGTTTTCCTTTCTTTACCTTCTCTTGATAATCCTCTTCATAAACATCTTTAATTCAATAATTACTATCTCTAGCTCTAATGCTCCTGCATCAGACTCCCAAGGTGGAAAATGTTCATGACCTCCTAGTCATGTGTCATCAATTTCTTAATCCTCTAGGACCACAAACCTTGTGTTGTAGTTTTCCATTGTTCCATATATGTTGTTTTCCTACTATTGATGCTACCTTCACTTCTATAGTCTTCGAAATCCTATGATGTTCTTGTCCACTTACCTTGTTGATGCAAACATTATTAGTTAGTTGTACTATGTTATTGGTTTTCCTTTTACTCTTTCTTTACCTTCTCTTGATCATCCTCTTCATAAACATCTTTAATTCAATAATTATTATGTCTAGTTTATCCTTTTTTTGGTACATGCTACTATCACCACTTACTTGCAACTTAATTTATGAAATCAAAAGTTTTATGATGTCAATTTTCCTTTCACTGTCTTCATAACCTCTCTACTCACACTCTGTGTCATCATGCATCTTTTTGAAGATGTTTAAGACTCATGAATTTCTTCTCAATTGTTGATCTACAACCTATAGATTGTTTTCTTCTTCAGAATTATCAATTTTGAAATCATCTTCATTATTGTCTTCAAAGAAAATTTTCTCCTTTATATCTTCTTACTGAAAATGAAATAAAATTCCATTTTTATGAGACAAACTTGCCTCACCTTCCATCATCCTATATTCTTCTTCCTACACCAGTTGTCCTTTATCTTCACTTCTAGGAAATAAAATACTCTATTTGTTTTATTACAACTTCATGTTCATCATCTTCCTTTATATCCACAAACACATAATTAGTTTGAAGACCAATATTTAATTCTTCTTCATTACAAGCAATTAGCACCTTTCCCTTATTATCCACTATTAAACATTTCTCACCTCTAGCTATAATCTCAGGTTCTTTCAACCACCAAATGTTGGAGCATTGACCCACCTCCAAGAAAATCAGCAAGAACAAATTTCATAAGACGTAACTATCAAAGCACAGGGTAGTATCATTTTTGTAGAAGAATAAAAGAGTGAAAAATCTTATCCATGAAGGATATTAGAAATAACGTTGAGAACTTTATGGAGAAAATGATGGATTTATAGTGATCCATGAAAATGTAATTTCCTATAGAAAATGCAGCCTTCATAAATTGAAAAGAGGTGGCTATCTAATGATGAATAAGCCCTCTAGGTAACTAAGAGGTGCCATGTAATAGTTTTGTGGTTTGAATAAACGAATTTTTTTTCTTGTGAAATTATGTGTATATAAATATCATAGTTTATATTTAGTATTAATGGTGTGCACTATGTCTTATTGTGTGAGTAACGTGTTCATGTTGTTCGCACAATGAAGTGAGATGGCGTGAGTAATTAACCATCCATGCATGCATGGATCAGAAGCATAGTGGAAGATTTTAGTGGGCTCATACCCACATGTCTAAGTTCAATATCATAAGAAAAATTGAAAATGATAAACCCCTAGTTTTGTTTTCGTCAAGTGGCATCAAAGCATAGAATATTCTTGGGAGTAGTCTGGAGGAAGTAGCATAAGAAGGTTCAAGTTGATTGAATATATGGTAAGAGATTTGATTTTTTTGTGCATGTGACAATAGAGAAAGGTGAGAAAATTTGCAACATCGTAGAGAAATGAGTGCTCTTAGGGTTCTAAAGAAGAGAAACATGAAGAAGCCAAAAGGTCAAACTTAGGAGAAAGTTTGGTGAGGTATTATGTAGCAAGACAATATACATGTAATTGCAGAGGCCTATTGCCTCTCATGAGTTAAATCTATTATGAGAACATCAAATGCATATGACCAAAAGGTCATAAGTTTTTGTACCTTGGGAATATGATATAGAATAATTGACCCACCTCCAAGAAAATCAACAAAAAAAAGTTCCATAAGGTGCAACTACCAAAACACAAGGTAGTATCCTTTTTGTAGAAGATTAAAAGCGTGAAAAATAATATTTGTGAGGGATATTAGGAATAGTGTTGAGAGGTTTATGGAGAAAATCATGGATCCAAAGTGATCCATGAAAATGTAATTTCCTCTATCAATTGTTGCTTTTTGACATTGAAAAGAGGTGGTCATCTAATGATGAATAGGCCCACCAAGCAGCCAAGAGGTGCCATGTAATAGTTTAGTGGTTTTAATTAATGAAATTTGGTTCTTACGAAATTGTGTGCATATAAATCTCACAATTTATATTCAGTCTAGATGGTGTGAAACATGTCTCATTGTGTGAGGAAATGTGCTCATGTTGCTTGCACACTGAAGTGAGGTGACGTGAGGAATTAATCATCCATGCATGTATGGATCTGAGGAATACTGGAAGAGTTTAATGGGCCCATACACATAGGTCTAAGGCAGATACAATAAGAAAACTTGAAAATGATAAACCTCTAGTTCCGTTTTCATCGCTGCCTTTCCAACAATTTGATTTCCTCCTCTAATTCCATAAGCATTGCATTTGAATTTCATTCCTGTTCATCTACTTGATCCTTCTTTTGGCTATCTACATAAGAAAAATTTCTCTTACTCACTACACCAACAAGATCCTGCAATTGTGCACCATCAACTAAATTTATCCATTATGTATGATTTCAGTATGACTGCTTGTATTGAAAAATGTTGTCTCATCTTCCTTCATAACATAAATATTCTTCTATTTTTCTCTTATTCCTTTAGAAAGAATATCTCCATCATCTTCATTAATCTTCATGGCAACTTCAAATGATAGTTATTCTTCATTGTCTATGTAACATGAAAACATACATAATTCATTAAATTTAAAAACATAAGGCTTTGTAGCCCTATTTGATGCCTCAGACATCATCTTATCATGTTGATTTGAACTTTCCAAATAGTTATAAAGGCCCTCTTCAGATCTCCTCTTATCATCCTCATTATTCTCTCCAAGGATTGGTCCTTGTTCATGTTCACAAAAGTGAACTTCTCCTTCAACAGTTACCTTTTCCTTTTTCTCAAATCCTTTGAGATTTCCATCCTTCAACTAAGCATTTATCATATCCCTTTGTTTCACCTACAACCAATTCCATTTCACTCTCCTCTGAAGATTCCATCCATATCTATGGTCTTCTTCTCCTTTTTGTAGCAATTCTCTCATCACCTCAAGTTGTACTTTCATTGCATCTATCTCTCTATAAATTTCCTTGTCACTTAAATTCCTATGTATTACCTTTGAACCTTTCCTATGGCTGTTATTAGACATAGTTTTCCTTCCTCTATGAGCTTCATCTTACTTATTGTAAGTTGTAGTCAAGCCTTTGTAACAAACAATCTCCATTAGCTTGCTACCAAATACCTTATTAAACCTTTTCATGGCCTAGTTTCCACTGGTATTTATTTTGATTTCCTCCCTTACAACCTTCATATGAGCATTTCTTGCTCTCTTGGCTTCAGAAAGAACGCCTTACCAGAACCCATCAGAAGCTCAGAACACTCCGACATGGTCCTTACACCAGTACCAAGGCTCCGTGCAACAATGCTTTGAAGCACAGCATTCCTCCATTCCTTCGCCTGCACCAACTGTTCAATGTGGACGATCGTCGACCATGCTTTCCACCATTGCTGGACACATCAGAGATCGCAGGACAAGTTCAGCAGATGGAGGAACTCAACGCAATGGGGACCATTGCTTCCTAAGGGGGGAGGAATGATCCAGGTGGATGTTGGTGGCCACCCATCTATCCCATTTGGACCCCCGCAATTGTCTCTTTTAGCGTTTTCAGTTTCCTTAATTGTAGCACAACTTACTATTTTTCGCAGTTTTTCGGGTCCTGAACTTCCGGAGCTGTTTTGAGGCCCTAAACGACGTTTTTTGGGAAATCTGGGAGCAAGATGGGTCCATGGACTGATATTTCCCTTCCCAAAGTGGTAGTTCTCGGATATATTTTTCTAACGAGCTATCATACGCGTCAAACAGAGATCGTATGCCAAAGTTACGACCCCAGGAAATTGATGTACCAATTTACCCAAAACGAGGCCCACAATGTGGCGTTTCATCTTCTAGGGTTTGGTTTTGGAATGTGAAGGGTTTTCCATTGTTTCTCAACAATAAATAGGCCTTCGAGCCTCATTCTAACACAGTTCGGAATAGTTCAGAGGCATGTAGCCGCACATCTCTTCTCAGAGATAAGCTACCATCGCCCTAGCTGATTTATTTCCATTTCTAGTTGTAAGCATATTTCGATATTTTCCATTAATGAAATGAAGCATTATTTCCGCTGCATCTTTGTGTATATGGTTATCTCTGTATTTTATTGCGTTCTTGTTTAAATCCGGATCACTATTATTGAAATGAACAAGGGCATGTTGGTTTATAAAGACAAGCAAAGGAAGGATTAAAGTGATGAATGTTATGTAGGGATGAATATGGAAAGTTTCCTCATGAAGGAAATACTATGAAAATTCCAAATAATGGAATTGTGGATGAAATTCGTATGCTAGAGGACAGAGATGGCTACTTCGAAGAAGAAGAAAATATCTTACTGCAATCGTTAACAAAAGACATGAGTGATGATTTTACAAATTTAGATCAAGATAATTTTACTGATTTGTGTGAAGAGTTGAAACTTCTTGAGAAGAGATTAGTGAATTAGAAGGTGCATATCCAATTTGTAAATTTGAAGCTAGAAGAAGAGGAAATTATCTTGAAAGTCAATAATGAGGAGGAAGTTGCGAGGCATGAGCAACATATCGTGAAGTAGATGTATAAAAATAAAATTTGGTGAAAATTTTGCAACTCTTATGAGCAAGGAAGATAAGCAGCAACAAGAAAGAGATGAGAGTAAATATTAGTTGTCAAGGACAACGTTAGATGAAGAAATTGACAAATCTTGGATGTTGATGAAGAGGATGATCAAGAGAAGATACAACAAGAGGAAAATGACATCCAACAAAAAAGTAAAATTGATGGAGAATATTTGCATTAGCAAGACGAAGTGGACGAGAGTAGCATAAAATTTGGAACCCTGGAGAATTGAATGCAACACCAAGAGGAGGAGGACAACATTTTGGGATGAACGCAAAATTACAACATAAGTTTTTGGATCCTACAAGATTAAAAAATTGATGACACATGAGCAAGAGGCCCTGAAATTTTTCTACTTTGGGAATATGACGTAGGAGCATCCAAGCTTCTTATTTGTAAATAACATTAAAGTTTCTTTAATTATTATTGAAATTACAGTCGTAGTTGTAGAAATTTTATGGATAAGTAATATTTTTTCCATAAAGCATAAGCAAATCTACCTTGAAAGAATAAAAAATTTAAGAAATAAATCATGGAGTAATTTATGGATCTAGGAAAATCTACCTATTTCAAAAAGTTGTATTTAATCATTGGATGCTTAAAAGAAAAGCTTATGGCCAAATAAATGTGAAGATTAGGCCAAGTGATGTATCTTCTATTTTTAATGAATGAGGAAAAATCTTTTAAATGATATTTGTATCCTGTGGTTAAGAACTTTCTAGTCAGTGTTCACGAATATCTCTATTTGATGAGTATCTGGGAATGTGTGTTGATTGATATGATTATATCGTGTTGTGTGATTTGGAAATTATATATGTGGTCTCTATGATGGATTGTTGAATGCATGGTTCTATAGTTAACAAATAAAGTGGGGAATTGATTTGGGGAAAGATAGAAGAAGGGCGTTCTCTGTGGAAGTAGAATTGCTCCGTGTTCGAGAAGATAATTAAATAATTCTCTTTCGAAAGGAAATCGATAATAATGGGCAAGTCAAGTAATTTTTGGAAAAGGACGTGATTCTGAACCAACGTCCCATGTTTCCTTGTGGAACAAATCATGGTGTAGAAATAATCACCTAAACCTAATTCAATGGCATTTGGTGGTGGTTAAAAAAGGTGAATTATGGTTTGATGCATGAATAGATGCTCAGATCATTAACGTGTAGGATCTTTTAAGGGTTGAACTAGATTCTCAAATGATTCAACAATGATCCATTACGTGTACTCATTGCATGGAGACTGGTGGGAGACAACATGAGGAATTAACATTGCGGGAAGATCGTTGTGAATCCAACGGGAGGAAATCGACTGCGACCTTTCGACCCTTTCGACCTATAATTTTTATTTAAAAATCTCTAACATATGTTTGACTATTCGAACCTTGTTGTTCCAAACTTTTGTTGTGGACGTTCATGTCATTCGCATGCGTATAGAGATCATCATTCGTTCCACAAAATGATCTTGGTGAGAGGAGTTGTTGCATCGAGGATTAGAGGTTAACTGTGGATCCATAACCCACATGTCTGAGGATCAATAGCATTTAAAAATTAGAAATGAAGGAATCTGGAAATAGTTTTCATCAGTCACACTCAATGCAACTTCCCCACTAAATTCCAAATAGATTAAAAGAGTTTCCACACTTTTTTTCAATATTGAGTCCTGGACAATTGACGTACCAACCAAATTCAAACTATCAATAGTTAAAAATTAATACTAGTATGAACCAAATTTAAAAGGGAACTAATGACTCTGCACAATTTCTTTCATACATAGGTCCTACTTAATATGATATGTCGATTTAATTCCATATACAATGAATGAGTTTCTGTGCCTTTCTTTAATAATGTGTCCAAAGCAAAAGCAATAAAACGGTTGGAAAACTAGAAAAAATATTTTCCCCCGTTAATATTGAACCATAGTTCTAATCAATGTAGATTTCCAACTAGATTTAAAATAGAATTATTCATTTTGCACAACTTCCTTTACCAATGTCCCATCCAATTAACCCATCAATTATATTAAAACTAAAAATAATTACTTCTCAACTTCTTCACCTCTATTTCTTATATTATATTGACATCAACCGAATTCCCTATAGAGTTAATGAGTTTGCACAACATTCTTCAATAATATATGACATTCAATATAGATTTGCAACAAAATTCTAAAATGAATTGATGAGTTTACACAACTCTCTTTCTGAATGCACAATTTAATTTGGCTAACCAAATTTCAAATAGAATTTATGAGTTTAGACAACTTTCTTCCTGAATGCCCATTTAATATGGCTAACCCATTATATTTCATATAGAATGGATTAATTTCCACACTTTTCTGCAATATTAAGTGTCAAAAAATTAAGTTACCAACAAAATTCAAAGTAAATACAATTAGTTTCCCTAACGCATTTGCCTCTATGTACTTCTCAATACCATTACTAATCAATTTCTAGATAAAATTCATAAATTTGCACAATTTTCTTCATGAGTATGTGTCATTTGATATGAATCCCCACTAAATTTCTTATAGTGGGATATGCTCCCAAAGTAGTGATTAATTCCCTAGACAATATTAGTACCAAGGATTTTTTATAGAGAAAATCAATGATTTTGCATGACTTTCTATACTGTATGTCACACTAGACATGCTTTCCCACTATACTCTGTTCAGAATGATTGACTTTCCACATTTTTGCAATAGTATATATATCATACAATCGACATGCCAACCAACTTTGTTCGGGCCTTTCTTGAAAAACTTAACCCAATAACCAAATTCAAGTTAAAATAATTAATCTCTCCAACTCTTTCACCTTTATTTCATAGTGATTCACCTTTTTTTCGTAGTGAATGAGGTACCAACCAAATTCCAAATGTATTAATTATTTTGACATTTTTCTTCACCCATATGTTGGGCTCAATCATGCTTGACTACTAAATTGCATATATAGATTCAATGAATTTTTCTTATTATTTATAAGACAATCCTCCTCCCCACTAGATTAAATTAGAAATAATTTGTTTCCAAATTTTTTAGCTTTGATTTTTTTATTATCAATAATTATAATAATTCATTTTGATAAAAGTTTAATCAACTTATACAACTTCTTTACTAATATGCCTTATTCAATATAGTTTTCCAATTAAATTCCATACAAATAAAAGTGTTCCCCACTTTTTTTTCAAAAATATGTTTTAACAATAAATCACCACTTCAAACTCAAAATAATTCATTTCCACACCTTCATTACCTCTAGTTTTTCTTTGTTATTTATATCAATTAATTTCTTAAAAAAAATTAAGAAATTTAGGTAGCTTTCTTCACAGAACCATTCAATATAACTTCCCTAATAAAGTAACGCTTGCACAACTCAGGGATGTATTTAATATAACAAGCTTGCACAACTCAGGGATGTATTTAATATAACTTCGTTTACAAAATTCCAGTAAAATTTTTCAACAACTCCAGTTAACTCTTATCAAGTAATTTAAGATCACGTTGCCCACAATATCCCAAAAGATTTCAACACTTTCTCCAATATGATGTCCATTCAACATATCAACGAAACTCATATTAAAAACCAACTGGTTTCCCGGCCCAACAAGTTTCTCCAATAAAATATATGTCCAATCACCATCGAGAATGCGACCAATATGTCTGATTGCGCAGTAGTTAAACCCAGAACCAAAAGGGATGGTTTGACTGACAAAATCCAAAAACATTACTCGGCACCGACCATTTATTTCCCATCGCCCCAGCAGTAAGATGCTAAGGCTTTATATATATATATATATACAAAGAGGGGAACTTTTCAAGGCAGCCTTTGAAACGCTTGACCTGGTAATCAAATTCAAGTTAAAATAATTAATTTCATTTAACTTCTTCACCTCTATTTCATAATGATTCACCGTGAATCAGGGTACCAACCAAATTCTAAATGTATTAATGATTTTGCATATTTTTCTTCACTAATAATGGCAATGAGATTTCTTTATTATCTATGAGACAATCTCCTCCCAACTATTAAATTAGAAACAAATTGTTTACTATTTTTTTACTTATTTTTTTATTATCAATAATTATAATAGTTTATTTTAATAAAATTTAATCAATTCTCCATCCTATTTTCCAATTAAATTCCATACAAATATAAATAGTTTCACACTGTTCTTTAATAATATATTTTAACAATCAATCACCAGTTCAGACCCAAAATAATTAATTTCCACACTTCTTTACCTCTATGTTCTATTTATTTATTAAAAAAAAACAATAAAAACAAATAAACAAACTTAATAAATTGCAGGAAACCAATCAACATAACTTCCCTAATACAACTCAGGAAGTATTTAACATAACTTCGTTTACAAAATTCCAGGAAAATTTCAACAACTTCAATAACTCTTACCAAGTGATTTAATATCCCAAAATCCCAAAAGATTTCAACACTCTCTCCAATATTATGTCCATTCAACATGTCAACAAAACTCATTTTAAAAACCAACTGGTTTCCTGATACAACAAGTCTCTCCAATAAAATATGATGTTGTTGACCCTGCGAGTTAAGTGAGCCAAGACTCGACTAAATTCATGGAACCCAAAATTGAAAGGGATGGTTTCCTGGAACCCAAAACCGAAAGGGATTATTTAACTTACCAAATCCAAAAACACCAACAATTATTTTTTTTTCTTCAACTGAGGGAGCGAAAAGTCATCGCCCGACCAGTAAGATGCTAACACTTGCAAAGTAAGATGCAAGACGAAATGAGTGGAACCCAAAGCCGAAAGGAATTGTTTGACTTACAAAATCCAGAAAACACCAATATTTTTTTTTCCTTTTAACTGAGGGAGGGAAGAACCATCGTCCCCACCAGTAAGATGCTAAGACTTGCAAAGTAAGATGCAAGGACTTGCTTTATATATATATATATAGGGAGAGAGACAAAGCAGGGAACTTATCAGGCCAACCTTTGAAGTTGTTAGGTTTGGGTTAGAGACAAAAATGGAGAAAGGTGTTGTGTCGATGATGATATTAGTCTGCCTTCTGCGCCTGGCAGCAACTACAATAGCATTGGATGATGTTGCTGCAGCAGCTTTTAGTTATTCCGTGAAGCCATACCATTCCTCCCATGTTAATAGGCACCATGGAAGTGCTTCCCTTCAATCCCATCATTTGGTTTTGAAGGAGCAACCTGAATTCACGTCATTATCAGATTCCATGGACGCTGACGATACAAGCGACGTAGAGGCCCTTTTGTCATTTAGAAAGGCACTCACATCGGATCCGGACGGATTGTTGGTCAACTGGACCATAGAAAACTCCGAAAACATGTGCTCCTGGAATGGAGTTTTCTGCAGAAAGCGCACAAAACGAGTGGTTGCCATAATACTGTCCGGGTTGGGATTGCAAGGCCCCATTTCACCATCTCTTGGCAGCCTCTCATTATTACGCACTTTGAATCTTTCTCAGAATAATTTGACAGGAAGAATTCCAACGGAGTTTGGACAGTTGAAGGCGCTGGGAGTACTGGACCTCAGCTATAATTTGCTTAGTGGTTATATTCCAAAAACGCTGTGTAATTGTACAAAGCTGCAATGGATCCGGTTTTCAGTAAACAGCTTGATAGGGAGTATACCAACAGAAATTGGTCGTCTAGTCCAGTTGAAACAGCTCTGCTTGGCAAACAATAGTCTTAGCGGAAATATCCCAGCTTCTCTGAGCAACTGCACTTCTCTTCAGGTGTTGTCCATTGGATATAACAATCTCACTGGTCCAATCCCTTCAGTTCTGGGTTTGCTCAGAAATTTATCTCTTCTATACTTGGACAGCAACTCACTAAGTGGAACTATTCCAGCTTCTCTGAGCAACTGCACTTCTCTCCAAAAGTTGTCCATTGGATACAACAATCTCACTGGTCCAATTCCTTCAGTTTTGGGTTTGCTAAAAAACTTAGCATTTCTGTACTTTGAAGGCAATTCACTAAGTGGTCACATCCCTCCAGATGTTGCTAATTGTACTCAGCTATGGTACATCGCTTTTTCTCACAACAACTTGAGTGGAAAAATTCCGGCTGAACTGGGCTCACTGCAAAATTTACAGCGCCTGTATCTACAATCGAACAAGTTGGAGAGCACTATTCCTCCGTCTCTAGGAAACTGCTCTTCTCTTCAGGTTTTATTTTTGGGAGACAATCCAGCATTATCAGGTAATATCCCATCTCAATTTGGTCATTTGAAAGAGCTTAGTCAACTATCCATTCATGGCCCAGGTAGTATTTCAGGTCTTATCCCTTCTGAAATAGGAAACTGCAGCAATCTTGTATGGTTGGATTTACAATACAATAGAATTCAAGGCTCTTTGCCTATGAGTATATTTGGGCTTCCCCTCTCCACCTTGAATTTAGTTGGAAATAAAATGACCGGTAACATACCTGAAGCCATTGGCAACTTGAGTCAGCTTACCCACTTGAATTTAGGTGATAATAGCTTCACTGGTGACATACCTAAAGGCATTGCAAAATTGAGTGAGCTGGGCTTCCTCAATCTTGGAACGAACAAGCTAAGTGGCAAAATCCCTGAGGGCATTGCTAGTTTGAACAAACTACAAGTACTTTCTTTAGATACCAACAATTTTACAAGTACAATTCCAAAAGGCATAGGAAAGCTTCATTCTCTTGTAAATTTCCTTTTGAATTCAAACAATATTTCTGGCAGTATTCCTGGAAGTATTGGTGATTTGGTTTTGCTTCGAAAGTTAGATCTATCTGAAAACAATTTGGAGGGACCAATCCCTGATAATATTGGTCAATGTGTGGGGTTAGAGCTGTTGGATTTGTCTGGAAACAAGTTGAATGGAAAGATTCCTCCATCCTTAGACAATTGTAAATCTATGACTAATTTATTATTGGAGAGAAACTTTTTGTCAGGGAAGATACCACCAACTTAGGCTAATTGCAGAGTCTTACAGAGGTTGAAGGTGTCTAACAACAACATTAGTGGAAATCTAGACATAGAATTTCCTGATTCTATGTTAGTTCTCTCAGCTTATTCAAACAACTTCTTTGGTACTTTGCCTCCTTCTTTGGCCAACTGTACCCAACTTCAACTACTTCAACTATTAGATTTAAGCAAAAATGAATTAACGGGTTAGCTACCTGGTTACCTTGCAGCACTTCAGGACTTGAGAGTTTTAAGTGTTGGTTATAATAAACTTCATGGTAGCATTCCTTCAAACATCACAAATCTGATCAAATTGCAAGTGTTGGATCTGTCCAATAACAGAATCAGCGGAAAGATACCATCCAATTTAGAGGGGCTCCAAGGATTTAAAATTAATGGGTCTTCCAAACTCAGCAGTAATACATTGTATGAGGATGTAGAAATTGTCATCAAGGGATTTGACTATACTCTAAAATATGTGTTGTCTACAAACACAATATTGGACTTGGCTAGCAATAATCTTACGGGAGAAATACCTCTGAGCATAGGGAATTTGAGTAGCTTAAGATTGCTGAATTTATCAAGTAACCAGCTGGAAAGGCACATACCTGCATCTCTTGGTGATATATCTACTATGGAACAATTGGATTTGGCCAAAAATGATTTGAGTGGAGAAATTCCTCAAGAACTCTCTAAGCTCTCCATGTTAGCATATTTGGATGTTTCATCCAATAAACTTTGTGGCAGAATCCCACCAGGAACACAGTTGGATACTTTCAATATTACTTCATTTCAAGGAAACAAGTGTTTATGTGGCTTTCCTCTTCTACAAAATTGCAATAAAAAAAAACACCAGACAGGGACAGGTACTAGTCAAGGATGGTTGAACCATTTAGATAAATATTTATCATTGAATACAATGGGTTTAGGAATGGGAATTGGATTTGCTGGAATTATCATTATAATGATAGTATGGAATAAAGCTAGGAATTGGGTAGTACCTCCCATAACAAAACCCGTTTATGGGATGTACAAATTTCCTAAATAATATGTATGGACGACTCTGTAACCTCTATTTCTGTGTTGAAAAATAATATATACATATATATATATGTCGTTAGATCATATCCTTTGAATGTTATAATTTCAGGTGTTATTTGAATGTGTGACGAATACTAATCTATCGATATCCTACATACCAACTATGATGCAATTTTACTCACAGTCAACGTCTACTTACCTGATGTCGGGTTATCTGCTCCATGCTAAGGCTTTGACAAACTATATGAATTTAAAATGTATTTTTTTTTATTAAGGAAGACGCAATTCGGTTGAACAAGTTATACTTCATTTGAAAACAATTAATTTGTCCCATAACATGGTTTGTTCTCATCAAAGTTTTGCTTCAACGCAATTTCTGCATTCAATTCTATCCAGATTGTTGCATGGGTTGTTGACGCAGATTCTGCATTCAATTAATAGGAATAAAATTGGTAATGTTTTATTTAGATTTGTGATATTGATATATTATAATATTAATATTAATTTTCTGTTTTATAATAAGATTAAGAATATTTTTAATGATAAATGGGTAAATATAAATAAATAATAATTTTATTTATTAATAATAGTAATATTTTTAAAATAAAATTATATTTAATTAATTAAAAAAAGAAATTTTAATTTTTAATTTCTTATCATATTTTATAAAATAAATGTTTTAATGAATATTATAAAGGAGTTGTTTTTAGTGTGATTTTTTATAATTTCGGGTGCTGGAATTCAATGTAAAAAATTGTGGTGAAACTTTTCTATTTTTGAAGTTAAGCTTTTGTGATTCATTAACTTGTTAATGGATTTTTTTCAAAACAAATCACATTGAGAATATTTGGTGGAGGCGTTTGGAACCAACCAATGTTGTTCATCTTCACGACTAGATGAACCACACTTGTTGGTTCGAAAGGCGTTGAATAATTTTGATTTGTGTTATTTCAATTAGTTTTTTTAGTGTATATATGGATTCAACCCTCTGAAAAACCTCTAGAGCAATTGTATTCTACAACCATTACCCATCAAACTTGTCATTTCAATGAATTCCCCCCGATTTTAGAGAAATTAAGGGGGAAAAATCCACCAAAAAAAAATCGCACTAAAGACAACTCCTATTATAAATTGCTATTTATTTATATTTACAAACTATTTAAATTATATTTATAAAATAATATTTTCTTCTTTTTTTTAATGCACTATACTATTTTATGAAATAAAAGTTTTAATGATTATTATAAATTGTTATTTATCTATATTTACAAGTCATTTAAATATTAAGGTGGTCAATATCGTTAAATGCTTTACAAATATAACAAAAAAAACTTATTGCAATAAGAAGAATATCTTATAGTTGCACACATTTACCTGATTAACCATGTATAAAAAGGTTATGGGTCAAGTTTAAATTGAGAAAAAAAAAGAATTACACATCTTACTGTAATAAGAATAATGAGGAACTTATCATGGAGAAACTGATTAGAATTGGAAGAAATTGGTTGGCGGGGAGTCACTTGACACGAATCTAATTTTTTAAATTTATTAAAAGTCAACTGCTTGCACACATTTACCTTATTAACCATGTATAAAAAGGTTATGGGTCAATTTTAAATTGAGAAAAAAAAAGAATTGCACATCTGGTTGTAAAATAGACCATTTTTCTAAATAAAATTTTCTTATATATAAACGAATGTTATAAATAATAATGAGGAACTTATCATGGAGAAACTTATTAGAATTGGAAGAAATTGGTTGACGGGGAGTCACTTGGCACGAATCTAATTTTTTAAATTTATTAAAAGTCAATCCAGCCTAACAAACTCTGTAACACACAACAACCCTTGATAAGCATTAAGACTAAGCATATGTTGATCATATTCCCTTGAGAATCAATCCAGGTCGTCAATTAAAAAATAAAAATAAAAAGTCACATATCCTATCCACCTTAAGTTGAAATAGGAAGACTTCCGCAACTAATTAATTATCAGTAGTTGAATTGAGGCTTTTGTGATTCATAATGGTTGAAAGATTAGCTTGCGTAAATCACATGTAGACAGACATTTGTCGATGCGTTTCAAACCAACGAGTGTGGTTCATAACCACACTGGTTGGTTCGAATTGCGTCGACAAATGTCTGTCTACATGTGATTTACGCCGAAGCTAATCTTTCAATAATTAATTATCCATATGTAGCAAATAATCCCACAAAATTAAGATGCATAATCATTGATTTGGAGAAATTGTTAAGAAAACTTACTATATTTGTGGAAAATGTTTATATTTAGGTGAAAAATACAAGTAAAATGTATAGCTATAATCATAAATTATACTACATTATTTCTTTAATAAAAATCTGGAAAATTTTAACCTCAATTTCTTGAAAATAAATGGTCAAATTGTAGAAATTTCATTTAAAAAAACATCATTTGTTATAAATGAATCGAACTATCTTTAGTGTGACTTTTTGGAAACTTTTCAGGTGGGTTTGAGTTGTCTTTAGTACAACTTTTTGGAAACTTTTTAGGTGGTTTTTCTTGCCTAATTTCTCTAAAATCCGACAGGAATTTATTTCTCTAAAATCTGGTAGGAATTTATTGAAATCACAAGCTTGATGGGTAATCCATGCACAATCGAAGTGCCCTAAGGATTTTCAGGGTGTTGAATCTATATATACAGTCAAAAATCCAGTTTCAATAACACAATCAAAATTTCACATCAACTCTTAAATGAATGTTATAATTAATAATGAGGAACTTATCATGGAAGAACTTATTAGAATTGGCATACTCTCAAATCCCTAGGAAATTGTTGGGTGGGAAACCACTTGGCACTAATTTAATTTTTAAAATTTATTAAAAGTAATGGACCATTTTGCTAAATAAAATTTGTTGATATATAAATTAATGTTATAAATAATAATGAGGTACTTATTATGGAGGACCTTATTAGAATTGGAATAATCTCAATTCTATAGAAAATTGGTGAGCGGGAGACACTTGGCAGGAATCTAATTTGTTAAATTAAAAGTCGGTGCAACCTAACAAACTATGTAACACACTATAACCCTTGATAAGCATTAAGACTAAGCTTGTGTTAAGCATATTCCCCTGATAATAATACTAAGCATATTGTCGTGATAATCAATCTGGGTCGTCATTTAAAAAAAAATCAACAGATCCCCATCCACCTTAAGTTGAAATAAGAAGCCTTCCACAAATATTATTATTAATTTGAATTTTTATAACAATATGAGGAATATCCATAATGATAAATGGTTAAATATACATAAATAAGTATTTTATCTTATTAATAGTAGTAATATTTTAAAATAAAATTATAATTTAATTGATTTTATGAATTTTTTTGGGTCTAGTTTAAATTATAAATAAAATGGCCTTTTCGAGAACCATTTTTTTGTTAATTTTAAAAATTTGAAATTGTATCGCTAGATTTTGGTGAATTCCGATGAAAAAACTATTTCGTCTATAAGTTAAACTATGTTTATTTATTTGTTTATTTTAATACTCTATTTTATGAAATCAATATTTTAATTATGAATATAAATTGGTATCTATCTAACTTTATAAGCTATTTAAATTATATTTCTATACTAATATACTAAAATAAAATATAAAAATAAATACAGTATACCTATCATAAAAACATTAAAAAATAAAATTAGTAATACTAAAATCTAATCTCGTTTATTTGACATTTTGCAATTCTTTGGAAGATGAACATGAGTGTTGAAGGAAGTTGTATACCCACTTCCTAGTTCCAGATTCACACTGAAGCACTATGCAATGCTCAAAGAACCAAACAAAAGCTTACAATATAATTCTTTGGAATCTCCTCGGCTAATATAATTCGGGGGAGATGGTTTCAAAAAAAAAAAGGTTTGCAGTTGAACTTATTATGATTGGCCATATTAACAATTTTATTGACTTTGGATGAGTTTAATATTTTTATTAAATTTATGTAGTATTTGGTTACTAAAATAGAGTTAGACTATTTTATTATTAGTATTGATTATGTTAGATTATTTTTTATTTATTTTATTATTAATTATGAATTAATATTTAAATTTTTATAAAATTACAATTAGTATTTGGTTATAATATTATTAAAAATATTATAGAAAATCATTTTTTTATTATTTGATCATGTTAGATTATTTTTAGGGAATATATAGAAGTTAGCTTTTTTATTTTATTATATTATGAATTGTATTTAATATTTTTATTAAATTTATAAATAAATATTTCGCCATTAAATTATTATAGGATTTTTTAAAATTAAGATTTTTTTTAATAATATGGGTTAGGACTTAGTATGGAATATTTTTTACTAAAGGTTGGATTTTCTTTTAGTTTTTTTATTATTAATTATGAATTTCAATTTATGAATTAGTATTTGGGGCTAGAATATTATAAAGATTAATTTTTTTCCTATTCACTATAAATTGGCATTTAATATTTTATCAAATTTATGAATTAGTATTTGGCCACTGGAATATTATAGAAATGATAATATTATAGAGATTAGGTAGAATTGAGATATATTTTTTTGGACAATAATGTATTACATTTGTTTTTTTTTAATATACTAGGAGCATTTTAGTTAAAAATAAAATTTCATTTGTAAATTTGCAATTTTTTCATGAAGGTAAATACAACTTCAATGCAATATGTAATACAATTACATATTTAATGTTACTAATAATTATCACAGTAATATAAATTAAACCAATCTAGATTCATGTTAACTCTAGATCAGATCCCTCTTGGCTCTTGGTAGATTGGAAGTTAAGATGAATCTATTTAATTATTAATTATAATTAATTATAATTTAAATATACTTATGAATTTTATGTTTCTTATTTTATTTTGTTGTTAAAATTTAATTTTAATTTAGATTTTATTTTATTTTGACCAAGTCAAAATTTTAAACGTTACAACATCTCTACTATACTAAACTTTCAATGCAATTATTGATAAATGTTGGTAAGCATCAACACACGTGCACATCTCAGATTACAAAATTAACATTAAAGTTCTACTTAACATGTAGATTTTCATAGTTAATATGACTGTGAAGAGAAGAGGAAATGAGCATGGTTGATTTTATATTATTAATTAATTTAATTATTTATTAATAATTAAATTCATGGGGAAGGGAAAGGTGGGGATCAAATTTAAGATAAATAAAATTAAAATGTAATAATAATAAAAAATGAAAAATAGGAATGGGTGAAGGTTAAAGTTAAAGATAATATACTAGTCAAAATAACCTTAAAACCTTAAAATTTAAGGAATTAATATTTATATTCAAATATTTTTTTTTCTTTTTTTTTGTAAGCTAGGGTAGTACCTTCTGTTTCTATTTATAAAAACAAGTTGATCCAGATACAACATTTTGGTGGCCTCAACTTGCCCATATGGGAAACCAAGTCTGTTGGCCACCTGAATTTGTTATATGCCATCCAATAACAAAATTTAATCAGTATTTCAATCCGAGCTAAGCAAACTACACATCTAAAAACATTAATCATGCTACAAACTAACATACAAATGTCTGAAAACAAAATCTAGCCGCAAAATGATCAAACAGGAAATTGTAAAAGACTAATCCTTCTGGTCATCTTTGTCTGATTCCACATTAGCAGGTGCTACTGTCGAGTCACCTGGTGCTAGAGACAGCTTCATCAACCATTGCTGGATCTCATCCAGCTTACTGTCTCGCATAATCATGATAATCTGCAGGTTTTTCATGTCCTTTTTTATTTTGGGCATACCTTGGGCTATTGCTGCCATTTCTCCCGCCACCTGCTCCAGAGCCTTAGCTATTAAATGCTTCAAAACCTAGTACACATGTAGAGCTTACCTATAAAGCATCATTCTACCTTTGGTGTGCCCTGGATCAAGGATAATATCCCCCCATTCCTCCATCTCTAGTTTAGAATTCTCTTCCATTACGTTGTCTTCCATCTCGTGAATTAGCTGACGAATGTCAGCATCCATCCCTTCTCTACAAGCATGAGTGGCTTCTTGGACTACTGTCCTCATGGTTTTTCTTCCTCGCCTTTGACTTGCTGGCACCGAGGTTGACGGATCACTTCTACCCAGCTGGTTCTAATGCCCTCTTCCTCCACGACCCCTGCCTCTACCTAGGTGAGCCATCTTTTCCTTTATTGCCTCCTGCTTGTAATTATCAACAACAAAATTAGTTATCTAGGAGCTACAGTCTTCCCATCAGTCAACATTTCGTTGTCACTTAGCCTTCCTGCCCCACTCCAACCTCCCTCGTTATTCTGGAGAGTAGATGGTCTCTCCCCCCTGGACTAAGGTAGATGGGCAAGCCCTCTATCTTGCTCTCCTCTACATGGATAGGGTTCTTAGTTTTTTCGGGCTAACCCTTTGCCCCACTAATACAATTCCCCAGCATACCTATGCTTTGATCCTCGCGCTTCCTCACCATGCATACCTCTAACCCGCTCAGGCTCAGCCCCTCTCCTGTAATTCCTAGCTTACCCCCCTCTTCCACCTTACTATGCATGGCAGAGAATTGAAAGCCTGCTCATACACTACCTCTCCCCTGCAATTCCCATCTTTCCCCCCTCCTCCACCATACTAAGCATGCCAGAGTGAAATGCAGGAGGTGAGCCAAAGGAAACATACACGTAATCATGCTTGACTGCTGAAGATCCCAACGCCTGTGCTGCTCTATTCTCCTCCTCCCTTTGCTGCATACTAAGCTCTCTTCCCACCCTTGCCACCCTCATGTACCCCAACCCATCTGGCCCACGTCCCATCCCACTACTGTCGTCGTTTCTTACCTCCTCTTCCCCCCACTCTCCTGCCACTACACTGCCTTGAAACTCCTACAAGCATGCAAGACACCACCACGGCCATTTGATCTATGATGAGGGCAGTAGGTGGCCATCCTGGTCGTCCTCTCCCTTGCGTTGTCCTCCTTCTTGTACTTTCCTTTTTCATCACCCTGATTGGGGGCCACCTGTGTCTACTATCTTGAGGTCGTGTCTTCATGGTAATATTGGGCAAGGATTAATTTGATGGGTTCTAATATGGGTTCCTCTAGTTGGGGTGGCCAGATGTTATCCAGCTTGCCTCCTTGTTCATTTCTTCCCCAATTAGCTAGGAAATCATCTGCTTTGTTGCCTTCCCTTCTTACATGATTGATGATCATATATTCAAATCTCTTTATAATGGTTTCCAAATCTTGGACCAAGTTAGTTGTCCTCCAGCTTTTCGCAACTTTGTCCCATGTCTTCCCGTTATTAAGTTTCCTTATCATGTCAATAACCAGTTGGGAGTCGCCTTCTACTTCCAAGTTGTTGTATCCATTTCTTATCGTTGTTCTTAGTCCTTGATAGACAACCATAAGCTTAGCTTCATTATTGCTCATGATACCACCATGGTTTGAGTATACCCATCCTGTTCTACCTTGGTCATCCCGGAAGATGCCTCTAAGCCCTGCCGACCCCGGGTTTCCTTTGGAGGCTCCATCAAAATTCAGTTTGATGAAACCTCCAAGGGGCGAGAGAAATGGATAGGGCTAATGCTGCCTATGTCAGGGGGTTTCCACATCTGTGGTGCTATCATTCGTTGTTCTAGATTTAGTTTGTTCAGAATATGTTCTTCCTTAGGTGTCGTTTTCTAATCCTCTTGACTCCAAACTTCTGCTAGAATAGTTTCTCTTATATGACTCAGGGTTCTTTTCCAGACCTTCTTTAGAGGCAACTCTTTGTTTTGAAAGATTCTCCAGATTCTTTCTTTCCATATCATCCACATATTCATGTGTACTGCTAAACTCCAGGCTCTTCTTACCACTGGGCTCGTGAATTGACCTCGTCCCCATTGTTTGATTGTTTCTTTGATATTATGATGATCTCTGTTTGTCCTTCCAAAGAGTCTCCTTATTTCTTCCCATTGCTGCTGGGCAACAAGACAAGGATTCAAAAGGTGGTCCTATGTTTCCTGATCCTGTTTACAAAGACAACATCTGGGGGGACCCTGAATTCCATGTTTTTGAAGTTGATCCCAAGTCAGAATGTGACCTTTACCAACAAGCCATAGGAAGTGAGTCAATTTTGGCCACCAATTTCCCTACCATATTTGTTTCCATAGGGGTGTCAGGTCAACTTGTTCTTGTTGTGTGATGAGATTGTAGGCTTCTTTGATCGTGAAGTTTCCCTTCGTTGAATGATCCCATCTCAACATGTCTGGACCTATTCTAATAGCTATTTTACTTGAATTTATTTCTTTTATATACAGCTCTCTTTGTTCCATATCAATATTCCTATCCCATTATTCCAGATTTTTCCAAGTTCTCCAAGACTCCTCTTGGCATTCTTCATTCTAGAACTCGCTAACATAGTTCAAACCTTCCTCTTTTGCCTTCTGGCATGTGTTTCTTAGTCCCTGTACATCATTTAGTTTCTCCCTTTGTTGCCAAGCTTCTTCCCAGGTTGAATTTCCATTCTGAATTTCCCAAAAGGCATGCTTGGATATTATGTCTCTATTTTGACTGGCCAGATTCCATATCATCGAGCCTTTTGAGATTTCCTCAAGTTTTAAGATTTCTTTTGTTGTTGCTGGCATGTTATTTTTTTTCATCCAGATTCTTTTCCATAGGTCTCCTCCTCCCATCATCCATCTACACCAGAGCTTAGCCCCCATTACTTGGTTCAAAGTATATGGATCTCTCAAGCCCAATCCCCCTTCATCTTTACTCTTAACCAGGCCCTTCTAGGATATCAATGCCCATTTTCTTTGTTGCTTCCGTCCTCCCAAGAGGATTTTTTTGAATATCTCCACCATTTTGGCGCACATACCTTTGGGGGTAGCCATTACCGAGAGTTGGTAGATTGGAATCAATTGCAAGACCGCTTTGATCAATACTACTCTTCCTGCTATATTCAAGGTTCTGAAAGACCAATTATCCAATTTGCTAGTAAGTTTCTCAATGGTTTGTTGCCAATTCACCATCTTTAGATGATTCAGGGCTAGCAGGGTTCCAAGATATTTTGTGGGTAGATCGCCTGAATGGAAACCCAATAATCTTGTTAAATATGTTTTGAAATTTCCTGCAGTGTTGAAGAAGTATGTGCATGATTTCTCCTTATTGATTTGAGTACCAGATGCTTCCATGAAGAGGTCTAGAATCCCTTTTATTCTTTTTACTTCTTTGAGAGAAACTACACAAAAAAACATGATATCATCCACAAATTGTTGGTGTGTGATCAGAAGGTTATTACCCCATATTCGGAGCCCTTTGATTTTCCTTTCCCGCAATTCTTTCTTGATATATCTTCCTAGCCCTTATGCTGCAATGGTGAACAAGAAGGGGGACAGAGGGTCCCCCTGCCTCAGTCCTCTAGAGGCCTTGAAGGCTGTATATGGCGTCCCGTTCAGGAGAATGGAGAAATTCAGGGTGGAGATCATAGCAGAGACCCATTCTATCCATCTGTTAGAAAAATTGAAGGCTGCTAGTACCGATTTAAGGTATGCCCAGTTTAGACGATCATAAGCCTTAGAGAGGTCCAATTTGATCATCATTCCAGCTTCTTTTTTGGATTTCAAAGAATGCACTACTTCTTTTGATGCTACCAATCCATCCAGAATTTGTTGACCTTCCACGAAACCTATTTGTTCCGGAGAGATAATGCTAGAAAGGATTGGCTTAAGTCTTTTGGCCATAAGAGTTGCAATAATTTTATATATTACATTACAAAGGGAAATGGTTCTAAAACCTTGGAGATCTTCAGACTTAGCAGTTTTGGGAATAAGAGACAGGAGAGTTGAGTTTAAACCTGGACATACCTTCTGCTTTCTTCGAGATTCTTCCACCACGCCCAAAATGTCTTGTCCCAAGAATTGCCATCCCGCCTGGTAGAATTCCACTGTGAAGCCATTTGGTCCAGGAGCTGTATTCTTCTTCATCCCTTTCATGATCTCTTGCACTTCCTCCAATGTTGCTGCCCACATAAGAGTTAGGTTTTGATCTCTGGTAATCATACTTGGTATCTCATTGCATATTCTCTCAGTAGCTTCTCTTTTGTCTTCTTGGGGTTCTATAAGGAGGTCTTTGAAATGACTTACTAGAGTTTGTTCCATTTCCTCATGTTGAGTTAAGCGAAGTCCTTCTTCTTTTTTTATAGAGAAGATTCTATTTCTTTGTCTCTGTTGGATCATTTCATGATGGAAGAACTTCGTGTTCCTCTCCCCTTCTCGTAACCAGTTCACTCTTGATTTTTGTCTCCAAAGAATCTCCTCCTATTTCCTTCTTTCTTAAATTTGGCTTATCAGAATCCCTTCCTCTCTAGCAAGTTCCTCACTTCTGCCTGCTATTATAATTTCTTGCTGAAGTTTCTTCATTTTCTGGTCTAGAAGCTGATGGTCCTTGAGGATGTTTCCAAATTCCTCTTTGTTCCATTTTTAATTTTCTCTTTCAGTTCCTTTAGTTTTAATTGGAAGTTCTGCATTCTAGTTCTTCCCCTTTGTTGGCTTTGTTTCCACCATTCTTCCACTTTCGTCATGAACTTCTAGTCTCTAAGCCAAAAGGCCTCAAACCTAAAAGGGTGTTTCTTGGGGCTATCTTTGATGTCAAGTTCTAGTTTAATCGACAAATGGTTAGAACCTATTCCCAGAAGTATCATTGCTTCAATGAAGATGTCCCAGTTTATGATCTGTTCTGATATGAGGAATCTGTCCAGTCTCGAGGCAATTTGGTGTATGCCTCCTCTTCTCTTGTTCCATGTGTGAATCCCATTTATGATTGGTATGTTGACCAATCTTTGTTCCGTAATCATTTCTACGAAGGCTGCCATATCCAAATCTGATCTTCTGAAGCTTCCTCTTTTTTCCTTTAGGGATATGATCACGTTGAAGTCTCCTCCTACAATCCATGGAGTTTCTGCGAAGAGGTTTCGGATTTTTCCCAAGTTTTGATGGAAGATCCTATGTTCTCCCAGTATATGTGGACCATATACATCAGTGAGAAGGACCCATTATTGTGATCCAATATTCCTGAATTTGCCTTGTAGGTTTTAACCCCGTACATAAATTACCTGCATACAAATTCTAAATCACAGGAAAAATAAAAATGCGAGAACATAACACATAAAACACGTATACACAGAGATTTCCCACTGGATCCCAAAACCGGGACT
>APFE030339415.1:109855-125092 GCA_000404065.3 Pinus taeda
GGCGCTGCCCCGGACCCCATAAAGTGGGGTTACGGGTACCCCTCAAACCCCCTGTTAACTATGTGGAAAGAATATAACACAACCCAACATGCTTGAAATAATTCGAGGTACATTGACCCAATTTTCAAATTGAATCTCCTCTGGGTTCCAGAGAATTGCCAGGCCCCTTGCACTACCTATGGCATCTTGACCTATTATCTCATAATGCGGCTTGAATTTTCTCATAATATCTTTTAATTTCTTTTCGTTGATCTTTGTTTCTTGGACTATCATTATATTGGGCTTATCTCTCTTGAGTCTCTCTTTCAGATATCTATGTTTCCCCCTACTATTCAACCCTCTAATATTCCATGTTCTAATTATCATTTTAACAGTTTAAGGGGTTGTTGGAATACCTCCAACAGAGGTACGACTCTTACTGAGTTTACTAGAATTTCTCCAACCATTTGGATGGTCTCGCTCATAGGTCTTCTTCCTCATTTTCTTCCTCCCTTCCCTACAGTGCCCACATCTATGCTCTGTCCTCCTTACGATCCTAGCTGTTTTGGCTCATTTATTATGATTGCCCCTCTTTTCTCCTTGTCTCTTTGGAACATGTCTTTGGATAATTGCTTTTGGACTTCTAGGATGAATATTTCATCCAGATGCCTCCATTCGTGTATAAGTCTCTTCATGACTTGTTCTTCTTCACTTCCTTTGTCCTTTTATGGGTCTATCTCCATTTGGATCTGGTCTTGAGGGTTTTATATTCTCTCCTCTTCCTTCTCGAGTTCCATATTTCTTTGCATTTTATTTTTCCCCTTGTCTACCTTTATAGGCTCCGTTGTTTCTTCTTCGCTATCTTCACCTTCCGCTTCCGTTTCCTCTTATTGTAATACCCCAAACTTGTTCTGATTTTCCTGAGTTAATTCCTTAGAGGGTGGTTTCTGATTTGTTGCTCCTTTTCGAGGTTTTCTCCAACAAGGCACTTCTGTAAACCCTTCATCATCCTCCCTGCTCACTGCTTCCTCCTTCCTTGGGTCCTCCCTTTTCCTAAGATCTGCTGTTCCTCCAGTAGTATTCAAAGGGCATGATTTGAAGAGATGACCGTATTCATGGCATCTTCTGAAACAGAATGGAATATGCTCATAATCTACTGGTTTTTTCCACACCTCATCGTGGTATTCCACTTCAATATAGTTTGGAAGCGGTTTCGTGATATTCATGTACACATAGATCCTAGCATAGGATGTATATCCACCTCTTCTGGTGGTTTCAGCCACTTTAACAAAAGTCCCGATTGAGTTCTCGATACCCTCTAGAATCTCTAGATCCCAGAACTTGATTGGGAGTCCGAACAACCTGACCCATATTGGTTCTGCTAACATTTTCTCCTTGTTTGGGTTGTAGCATTCTTCCCAGTGTCTCATAAAGAGACCTGCATTATTGAAGAAGTAGGGTCCCTCCTCAAAGACTCTCTCCTTATCTTCCAAGTTAGCAAAAATGACTATGAAGAATCCCTTAGCACCTAATTTTAGATCAATATGCACCTTGGGCTTCCACCTTTGCTGTATCCATTTGGCCAGTTCTTTTTCAGACAGCCATGACCCCACAAACTTATAGATCAAAGCATGATCTTTCATATATCCTCTGTATTCTTTGAGTTTGTTGTTTGGGATTACAAACCTAGGTTTTTTCATCGCTCTAGGCAGGCATCTATTTCCCAAACCCACTTTCCATCGATCCCCCATGACTGACGCATCCTTGCCTTGTTTCCTTGTGCTTCCGTCCGATCCATTCCTGCTTGTCTCGCCTGCTGCTACATTTTTATAGGAAGGGATCTCTGCCCCCCCACACAACTCTGTCATTTCTTTGTCAGCCCTACCTGTTTTCTGTCTACCTTCCTCCAATTGACCCATAACTCTCCCTTGTCCTAATCTAGTGCAGGTGGCTACAGGTTATCCTTGCACCCTGTCCAAGGCTCAGGTCCGCCTAAGGCAAACCTTGCCAAAACCATAACCCTAAATGCGTACCGTCATCACCCTCCCCTATCTGCTCTCCAATCTGAACATGCAAAGGGGGAATATCAACTCAAAAATATTATTTATTTTAAATATAATTGAATAATTAGAATTAAAATATTAAATTTTAAAAGAAAATATATGTTAAATTAGAATAAATTAGCATAATAATATTTTCTAAATTTTGGGCATGTCAGAGGTGTTACTGTTCTTGAGGTGGTGACTCTAGGTTTAGGGTGTTGATGGTATTTGGGTGTTCTAGCATTCTGGCTTTTGTTTACTGAGGATTTGGGTTTTAAATCTCTCTTCGTTGCTCTATTTATCCTTGGGTGTTGGCTCTCTATTGCCCCTCAATCTCTTCTTGGGCATCTGCTTATTCCTGTTTGACTCCAACCCCCTGAGTTTCTACCCTCTCTGGCATGACCTGGCTATTCTTGGATGGATATTTTAGGGTGGTGAGATTCTTAGCGTTGGTCTCCATTTTCTCTCTGGTCTATGCCCAGTCTCGGTTTCTTCTGAGTGGTTGATATCCCTTGGTGGAATATTCAAGGTGGCAGGGATCTTGGCATTGGTCCTCTCAGCTAGAAATTTTATTATTGTATGTTGTATGCTCATCACATTGGTCAGTAAATCTAGTGAGGGTAAGACCACATTATTTTTTATATCCATGTATATTCCTTCTGATTAATAGAAATTTCAACTTAAAAAAGATAGGCCAGTTCCTCCAACACTCACAATTCATATTTTAAAGAATTACTAAATGTCAAATAAATTAAAATAAATGTTAATGCTTTATGATATGTATTATTTATTTACTTTTATATGTTATCTTTAATGTTTCTCGAACTCTTTTAACCTTTCCCTTCTTCATAAATATAACTAATAATTATTTATAACAATCAATAAATAATGAAATTAATAAATAATATTAAATCAACAATAGGTATTTGTTTTTCACTTTCTTAATGGTCATATTTTATCTCTATTTATTCTTGGTCTAAAACATCCTTTGTATTATTAATTTTAGGTTTTGTTCTTGAATATGGGTGGAGTATTCACTTAAACATCAAACACCACGATGAAATGACACCACAATGAAATGGAAATTTTGTTATCTGACATTAGTTCCTTACCTCTCTTAATTCATTTCTTTCCCACCTTAATAATATGTCTCCACACATTCAATTAACCATGGAAATTTAATCTAATAATTCCTTCCCCTTCCTTGATTTCCTAATTTCTCATCTCCCTGATGGATCCATAACCCATCAAGTATACAAAAAAAGACCCACACTAACAGAGATCTTCAAGCCCATTCCCACCACCATCATTCCCAAAAGTTAGGTGTTTTGAAAACTCTTATTTCACATGCCCTTAAAATATTTTCTCATCAGTTCCTTTCTAAAGAAAAATCTCATCTAATACAAGAATTTAAAGCCAATGACTCCTCCTCCTCTCCCATTAATAAATCCCTTCAAGCCATTGTAAAGTCTAAGTCTCACCATATCGATTCATCACCTACTATTAGGATGGTATCCCTCCTTTATATAAAAGGTATCACTAATCTTATTTCCAAAAATATATCCAAAATAAATATTAAAATTCTTTTCAAGCCTCTCAAAACTCTTAAGGAGTTACTTCGGTCAGCCAAAGAAAAATTTCGTTCTATGATAGATTTAGGGGTCTACCAAATCCGTTATTCCTATGAAAGGTTTTACATTTTTCAGATAGAAAGACCCTTTAAAATCCATCTTAAAGAGAACATTGTTGCTACTAACCACCATCGATTAACAAATTCTACCAAAGTCGATCATTCTTTTAAATTCAAGCATCTCATAAGTTTTGATCGGTCAAAAATAGTAGCTTCAGTTTGGTTCTATAACTTTCATATCATATGAGAAGCTCTCGAAATCAAGAAGCACCACGACAACTTCAATAGATAAGATGACTACAAGCTAAGCCAATTTTGACTGCCCATCATTCATCACCTCACTCATTAGTTTGTTGTGTTTGATCCCTCCTCAATCCACCCTCTCTCCTTTCTCAGCATCCTTCATACCCTTCCTTAATTCCTTGACCTTAATCCTCATGGTTCCCTCACTTTATCAATTTTAATGTTTTCCTTTCCTTTCTCTAATCTAACCCCTTATCTTTATACTTATTTTTTTATTATTCTTAAGTATGTGACTATTATTTATATATATATGAAAATTTATTCTTCTATAGATCATTATATATTTTGTATTTATTAATTTACCCTCCATTTTTGTTATATAAACGTCACTCCCCTCCCCATTCTTATATTATTCTTATTTACTCATGCTATGTATATATTAACTAAATATATAGATTTTTATATAAATCTCTTCCTAATATATATTTTTAAATTGTTTAATGTTAATCCTTTTTAATTAATTAAATATTTTTTTTTCACTTTTATTCTTATGATTATTTAAATAACTTTTTCAAGATTTTAATTTCATTCAAAATATCTAATTCAAACTTTGACCCATTAGTTTTCCTCTAACTATTAATTTTTGGACCTTCAATTTTTTTCCTCTAATTTCACCTTCCAATTTTCCTGTAATGACTACTTTGTGTTTTGATCTACTTAAAGACTCCTAATTTGTGTGTTGTTCTACTTAAAGACTCCTTGCACTTGTTTTTTATCATCATCAAGTTTTCTAGTCCTTGATAGCGGGTGGAGTGTCTACTGGAAATGTTGGACAAGTTAAATGTTTTAGACAGTTTTCTTCTAAGAGTTTTCTACAATCTCATTAATATTTTACAAAAATAAATAAATTATACATTTTTTAAAGTTAAGGTTATATATATATATATATCTATCTATCTATATATATATATATATATATATAATAATATAATAAATATTATATATATATATATATAATATATAGTTAGCCATGGAGATTCTTAATTTGTAAAGGCTTTGTAACAATATCATGGACCAATACCATGGCTTCTCATTACTACATGCCAAAAAACCATAACTCATATTCATATCACACATGTTCATATGAGGTTTTTTTAATTGACAAATTTAATTGAAAGGGCATAAAAAACATGACTACTTTGGAAATAAATCTCAACATTAGATTTGTGTATACTACTAAAATTATTCTAAGATATTCCACATAGGTTAAATCCCTCCATCCATCTAATAATTATTGGTAATTAAATTAAAAATATTGAATACCTATTCCAAAATAGACACACCTATCGACATAATTAATGTAAAAAGTAACACATATATACAATATTATCATAAATTCTTCAATCATAATTTTTAATTTAAATGCTAAGATAAGTAGTGGAAAGAAAATAACAACATTCAATACATTTTAAACACTTACGAAGATTTGATATAAGTAATGGTGTGTGTTAATATAGATATAGCATCATGTGAGGACTCATTTACATGGAAGAAGACTAGGAGCATCTAGGCTATGAGAAAGAGCCAAAGGAACTATTTGGAGGATCATCAATATTCCTAACTCACAAAGAACTATTAATAATCTAGAATGGGAATTGATGCCTTTAAAAGTTTTCTTTGGCTTGAATGAGAAACTCGGGGTTTACCAGGCTCCTCAACTTTATGGTATTTTAAAATGAAAGTAACAATGAGATTACCTTCATTCCAAAAGGATAATGTTTTGATAAATAAGGGTGGTGCTCAAACTATATGATAAAATGTGTAGTGAACTCTCTAGTTATTCTCAAATAAGGTAGTAAAGTTAGCAATATAAAGGGCATCTTTAGATATATCAACTCATGTAATCATGGCACTCTTAGTCTTGAAAATCCCATGGTAGTCCTTCACTTGTGGTATTTAAAAATTCCAAGACTCATGATAGAAGAGACATGGTCTGAGTTTATGAAGCGAATGAAACGAAATATATATTACTAACCCAAAACAAAAGGATACAACAAAACGTGACTTGAATTAAATAATGGAAAGAATGAAAATTGTATACAAGTAGAATGAAAGCAAACTAGCTCGAATGGTGGTAGCTTATCTCTAAGAAGAGATGTGACAACCATGCTGATGAGTCCCATCAATAGGTATATTTTGAAGATCAACATGCCATACTCCAGCCTTAAAACTATCCTTTTCTCACATTAATTCATATTTTTTGTTATATTATGTTTAGTAAGAAGAGTAAAATGTGTTTTACATAGTATGTGGTCTAATGTGGTTTAATTACAGGAAAAAGAAACATTTTTAGGAAATTACTATGCAGGTGCTGAATGGAGATAACCAGGAGAGAATCTAGGGGTTTTTCCACCTCCTTAACTCCCTAACTCAACTTGTGATCACAACATCCTCTCTCACTAGTTCAAATTTATTGGCAGCTGAGTAACTCCTAGTCTAAGTGAAGCTCAAGAGGGACTGGATCCATCATTTCTGAGATCAAGGAGGGAATCACTCCTATTTTCAAGGGAGTTGCTATCAAGTACACTTTTGTATAAATAAACAATATGAAAAAATCATTAGGATTCAAAGTTTTGATTTAGCTAGGCGTAACTATTGAGCTCAAAAATTGACATTGTCATTTTGAACTTTTATGTGATGTATGAGACTTTCACTTTCCGATAATGAGAAGTTGTTTATGAAGCTACATTTGATTTAGTTTCATAGGGCTGAGACACTTGCATTTGAGTTGAACCCTAAGGCTTTTGTCCCTCTTTTTGTATGAGTGTTTTTTTCTTTGTTCCAAGCATTTCATAAATTTCTTTCATTATAGTAGAGGTTAAGCTATTAAAAACTATGATTGCAAGATTCTACATCACCTCTCTTGTGGGGGAATGGCTGGAAGGATTCACAATATTAGTCCATAAATATTTTTTTATGATTTCTTAGAAATAGATGAATGTTAGTTGTTCTTCTTCACATTTTCTTTGTGTAGCTTGGAAGTTAGTTCAGTGATCATATTAGTGTTGTGGCATAAAATAAATGTTATTTAAATTCAACTCATCTTTTCCACCATAGTTTATATCACTTTGTTAATTTTCAATGGATGTATGCATGTGGCTGGTTGCGAGGCTATGTTCATCTGCATGGGATGGCACTTCTTTCATCTCCCTCTTTGACTCCTTCATCTTATCTTTCCATTCCTTAAGTCTATCCCAAAACTCTGTTTCCACAATCACTTTACCCAGTAAGTTTAGGACATCGTGAGCATCCATCCTAGTTCAAGACAAACCTCTAAGACGTATTGGACTTAGTTAGGGGTTTCAATCCAACCTTCACTCTCTCTAACATCCATCCACCTCTCTATGCACTCAATACATCATTATCACCCTAAAAATGTTCTCCGAACCACTCCTGTAGCAGTGCCTGTAGTAGGCTTATAGCACCACTTTTCTTCACTAATTTTGATCCCCACTTCAACCTTAGCTCAGTCAAGATGAATAATGACCACAAGTTGTGTTTTTACTATCAAGGGAAACTCCTATACCACTCCAACCATTCCTTTTCCTCACTACAAAACATGGTAGAAATTAGTGTTTTTCAATCACAAGTATGAGGGAAGTTAGGTTTTTTATTTTCAAGCAAGTGTGAAATAGGAAGATGATACATGCACTTATGTTGCTAGTTTGATGAATTATGCAAGATAAAGTAGATTTATTTTTGCAATTAGATTATCCATTTTCCTTTCATGAAATTATTAATTAGCATCTACAAGTGGAGTAAATGGCAATGCCACTTTCATAACTAGAATTAGTTTTCAATTGTACTTTCATCAACAAGATTTCACTATAGTTCAATAGGAGGAATATTCTTTGAGCACTCTAATTTAATGTCATGACTGAGGGTGGCATGAGTAGAATCTAACATATTGTGCATATAACACTGACACCTCTAAGTTTGTACAATACCCAAGTTGATAACATGAGTTGAGGAGACCTTGGGAGTTGTAACATTCTTGGTGCAATACCAGTGCTCACCACATTTTGGTGTTGTTGTTAGGGAGGTATCTAAGTGATCTGAAAATCACCCTATGAGTGATCTCAGTTAAAGAACTATTAATTGAAGGTGTGACAGACTCATGTGATGGTGTGTGTCTATGTCATTTTAGGCAATGGATCGATTAGATTGCAAAATACACAGACGCTTGGAAAATGGAAAATAACAAGAGAAACACAATAAGCAAATACAAGAACACAAAAAATTAATAAGGAGTTCACCCTATCCTCCATGGCTAGATCTCTGGTCCAACTTTTAGTGGTGGCCTTCTTTTATTGTGTCTTAAAGTAGAGAATTACAATGAGGAGCTCAATCTGAGTCTCCTGAAACATAATTGCTTGGTAGGGTGGTTCTTGGAGTCCCCAAGCCACTAGAGTGCACAGACTCTTTCCCTTACCAGCTCTTGACTTCTCTGGTCTTTAATGGGAGGAGCCCAATGTGGTGCTCAATTCTCGACAGATCCTCTTAGGGATGGCTCGATGCTTCCTTATGCTGCAGGTCAGCTCGACTCTCTATCTTTTCTGCTCTTTTCTTCATTCTCTCTTATTTTCTCTATCTTTCTCTTCTTTTCCCTGGTTCTTCCTCTCGGTGTCCTCCTATTCCCTATATTTGTTCATGGCTTTAAATCCAATCGATCTCACCACTCTTTGATTCCCCTTCCACCTCCGTTGGATTTCCTGTTGCTGTTCACTTAGAATTTCCTGTCTCTATATCATGGTCATCAGCTCACAGGCAGTGGCCACTTGTCCTCTCGTAAACTGCACCAGCTCTTCCTTGTCAGTTCAGTTGTTCGGTGATGTCGTGGAATGAGTCATCTACCATCTTAGCGGTCAAATTAGACCTCAAATCCTTACAAATCGCATCTTAATCCCCTGTCAAATCTGGTTCTTTCATTGGGTGCGTTCTCACCCATTAGATCTGGAGCCCCCAGATCTGACACCATTCGCTCATTTTACATGATTGACTTGCTCGACTATTACCATGTGATGAGTAGTGATTTTCTGTCTCCTACGCCTGCCACATGTCGGGCGCTGAATGGAATTGCTAGGTTTCATCCAAATCCACTTACCACCTAAGGGTGCCCCCAATATACTACTGGTTTTGAAGTGTAGGTCCCGCCTTTAGCCTTTAGCACTTTTCCCAATGGTTTTCTCGGCTTCCATGTGACTGAGCACTCAAGGCCTTTCCCTCTCGAGGGGTTTTGCCCAATGATGCACAATTAGCGCTAAGCGCATAAAAAATGCCCTCTATTTCCCAATCCAGGCTTCCCAGGTGCTAGTTTTTCCTCCTGCATGGTCTCCATGGGCCCCGGTCAGCGTGCTTTGACCGAGGTCCTTGTCTTTCCTCGCTAGCTGCCAACTGCCATTGTTCAGAGGTCTTCCTGATCGCTCTGTGCTTTTGAATTTGAAGTTTTGTCCTGATTTGATACAGTCATGGTACTATGATAGTCTTCATGGATCCAATTCAGATCACGACCTTCTCACTGAAAAAGCTTTTGGACCACCAAAAGTTGGTTTTCAAGCATCGACTAAGTGAGGGTACAATTGTCTCACTTGTCTAATCTCTATCCACTTTGCACTGCTCGGCTTTGAACCCTTAAGCCCAATTCTAAGGTATTTAATATCTCCTCTGTGCATCATCCTCACCTTCCTATCCAGAACTGTGTCTTCCTACAATTCATTAAGATATCTAGGTAGCAAGTCATCAATAAAAGGCAATTGACTCTGCTCTTTAGGATCCTCAATCAGTGAGGGTTCAAACAATCTCAAGTAATCTCCATTTACGATTGAGTAGATGTTCATGTAAGCTGGTAGATCAAGGTGAAAAGCATTTTCACCAATCTCTTCAAGTATTTTGAAAGGTCCATACCTGATAGGCTTTAGCTTTTTACCTTCACCTTGCATCATGTCCTTTCTGACATACAGCCAGACTTGGTCGCCAACTTGAAAACTATGCTCCATCTGATGCTTGTCATGCCTTGCCTTGTACTTGTCTTGGCCCTTTCCTAGCTATTCCTTTACTGCCTGGTGGATCTCCTCAATTTTTTCAATGAACCTATTTGCCTTGTCCACATCACTGTGTCCCTCAACTGTGGTATCTTTACAAAGACAAAATCCAAAGGAGACCTTGGTGTGAAACCAAAACAGGTCTCAAAAGGAGATCTCTATGTAGAATAATGTTTTGCACTGTTGTAAGCATGTTGAACATAACACAAATGTTCATCCCACAACTTAGGATGTTTGGTACAATATCCTCTGAGTAACTAGATCACTGTCCTATTAACTACTTTTGTTTGGCCATCAGTTTCTGGATGAAAAGTTGTGCTTTTCTTCAATTTGGTGTCTATCAATTCCCACAGACTTGACCAAAACTTTCCCACAAATCAGGTGTCTCGATCAAATATAATGGAAGTGGGTAATCCAAATGAACCCATACATGTTCAAAGAATAGTTTTGTAGTTTGTTCAGTTGTAATCTGTTTATTACAAGGTATCAAAATACACATTTTGTTGAACCTATCCACAACAACATATAGATAATCATGACCTTTCCTAGATTTAGGTAGTCCTCCAACAAAATCCATGGAAGCACTTTCCCAAGGGTGAGAAGGAACTGGTAATGGAGTGTACAAGCCTAGTTTTCTATTACTGGGCTCGCTTTTAGCACACATAGTACACCCTCTTACATATTTGGAAACTCTCTCATTCATTTTTGGCCAATAACAAAATCTTTGTAGCTGTGAAACTGTTTTACTTACCCCAAAGTGACCTAATATTAGAGAAGTGTGGGCTTCTCTAATTATCTTTACTCTCTCATTTTATGGAATGCAGAGTTTCCCACAATGGTATAAGAGTTGGTCCTTCACATGATAATCCAATTCTTCTATCTGTTTTCCTTGACTCAAAGTTGCATATACATCTTTAAAGTCTATATCTTGAGCATATTGTTCAATGTAGCTTTCATGTAGCACAAAATTATGCTTAAGTATAGTAGATGCATTTATAATGGGTCTAGATAACATGTCTACAACTTTATTATGTATGCCCTTTTTATATCTGATGACTAAGTGAAACTAGAAAACCCATCCATCTGTAGTATCTTGATTGCTGCAACTTACTTTGGGAGTGTAGATATTGAAGTGGTTGATGAGCAGTATGTATTAATGTCTCTTTTCCCATTAAGTAATGTTTCCACTTTTTCACACTCTGAACTAATGCATACAATTCTTTAACATATGTAGGATAGTTAACTACTACAGGATTAAAAGTCTCAGAATGATAACATATGGGTTTACCGTGTTGTGTCAACAGTGCTCCCATGGCTCAGTCACTGGCATCTGTTTGGATCTCAAATGGCCTTTGCAGATCAGGTAGTGCTAGTACAGGTGTTGTACTAATATTTTCTTTCAAGGTGTTGAAGGCTTTCTGATGTTTTCCTCCCCATTGAAACACCTTATTCAATCTTGTTAAAGCATGTAAGGGTGCTACAATTGAGGAAAATTTAGAAATGAACTTCCTCCAATATTGCGCTATCCCTAAAAAGCTTCTCACTTCTGTAGTAGACTTGGGTTTAGGCTAGTTTACAATGACTGCCACCTTAGAGGGATCTATTTTCAATTCACCACCCCCTACTATATCACCCAAATAATTTAGAGATGTTTTGCCAAATTCACATTTTGAGAGTTCAACATGAAATGTTTCTCTTTTCAAAACATCTAATGTCTACTTAACATGGTTTAAGTGTTCTTCCCACATTTTACTAAAAATCAGAATGTCATCCAGATACACAATAGAAAAATCATCAAGAAAAGGTCTGAGTACATCATTCATTAATCTCATGAAAGTAGCAGGAGCATTAGTTAAGCCAAAAGGCATAACCAGCCACTCATACAATCACTGCTTTTTTTTTAATGTAGTCTTCCATGCATCTTGTTCTGCAACTTTGACCTGATTGTATCCACTGTGCAGGTCTAGCTTGGTAAAATAAACAACTTCTTTCAATTTATCTAAAAGATCATCTATGCGAGGAAGGGGATAACGATTTTTGATTGTTATCTTATTTAGTGCTCGGTAATCAATGCACATTCTCCACGAGCCATCTTTCTTTCTCACCAAAACGATTGGTGACCCACATGGTGATGTGCTAGGCCTGATGAAACCCTTCTCAAGCAACTCCTACACGTACTTCTTGATTTCAGCATTCTCTAAAGCAAACAACCTGTACATTCCAATGTTAGGTACTGGAGCATCTTGCTGCAAAATAATATCATGTACTATTTCCTTTTTGGGTGGAAGGACTTTAGGTTATTGAAACAAGATATCATACTCTGAAACAACCTTTTCTAGATCAGCTTGCTATTTAGCATTACAGCCCCAAATACATTGGTTTTATCAGGTTTCTTTTCCTTTACAACCATCAGTAAGAATTGTTTGCATGAATTTATCATTCTTTTCATCTGCCCTAAGTTTATCAGAGTATAAGTATTCTTGAGCTTATGAGCTCTTACAAAGTATTCGATTCCATCTTTAACAAGTAGATACTTGTTCTCATCTCTATAGAAAATAGCTTTTCTATCATACAAGTAACGACTTCCTAAAACAATTCCACATATATCCAAAGGAATTATGTCTAACTCAACCTCATCTACAAATGCTAACCCAAAAGAAAACTTGAGTTTGCACTCTCTAGTCACTTGTAGTTGTGCTTTATCATTCAACCATCCTAATGTGTATGGTTTCTTGTGAGGTGTAGTTGCTAAATCCCAACTTCTTTACAATTGCTTTAGAAATTAAATTTACTTGTGAGCCACTATCAAACAAAGTATCAATCTTTTGATGTTTGGAAATAACTCAGCCACTATCAAACAAAGTATCAATCTTTTGATGTTTGGAAATAACTCAAATATGGAAAGCTCATGTCTTTTTCTCTCATTTTCTTCATCAATAACAGATTGTGTAGAATTATTAGTAGATGCTTCAGAATTCTTACCTTTTATACCTATGGCTGCAATGGTTGTTTCATCTCCTGATTCTGACCCCAAATCTTTCTGAATAGATGTAGCAATCTTCTTCTTCTTACCCTCGAACTTCTTAGGTCTCAGCTCTAGACGCAGAATCCAACAATGCTCATCATCATTGTTATAGACATTTTTGGGCACTACAACCCCAATCATACATGTCCATAAACCAAGGGCTTCTAACTTCCTAAAAGTGTTGCTTCATGCCCTAAAGGAACAAGGTCAGCTGATTACATCATCTCCCAGAAGTTCTCCATAGAAAACTTCTCAAAACTGGTCAAAACTGAACCATACAGACTGCCCAGTGCAGAGGGTGCGATGCATCTCACTTGCTCAGTGTAAAAATTGCAATGCATATTGGTAATCCCTTCTGTAGGGTGCGATGGGTGAGAGTAGACAAATGGCAGAGACAGTTTGCAAGGTGGATGATCATGGAATCCTCCAGAAACTTCTCCTGTGACACTTGCCTCTCTGAATTCACCCAGGGATGAGTAAGAGATCATCAATTTCCAAGTGGAATCAAGAACTATCAGAGGGAGGAAACAAATCAAAATCATAGGAGCTGACTCACCCCCCTACAATCATCTATATATGGATCCCTCATCACAGAGATCCAGAGGCTGGAATCTTGTATCTTGTAAGGAAGTGATGTTGGTTTCCTGGTGTAATATCGTAGTGTTGGGTGATCTAAGCTTTTCATGAGGTGAAGAAGGGCATTCATGCTGAGAGTATGACATTGGGTTAGAACAATTTGTTGTAATCCTCTTTTCTTTTCTTGATATTAATAAAGCTATTCAAGTTTTCCTCCACATTCTTGTATGTTTGATGACATATTCATTTGTGTGGTCAATACATATCTGGTCCTGTATTGTTTATGATTGTAGATCTCTGTTCTTCGATAGTATTATGCTGCTTTGATTCCACAGGTGCTCTTTGAAGCTAGGTAGATGAAGAAGGGGCGGCGAAAATCTATCAGAAGGGAGAGGAACCAAGCAAGGAGCCAAGCGCAAGACTGAGGTTAATGTCCTTTGTTCCCCTCTTATCTACTTCTCATAAAGGAAAGTGAAAGTGGTTTTAGTTTGTTTGTTTCTAAGATAGCTACCAGTCTTAGTGGGGCTAGCAGCTCCGAGTGGACACTAGATTTCCCGATAACAAAATGGCGACTCCACTGGGGAGTGAATAGATTGTTTGCTTGTCTATATTTGTTTGTTTTATAAACTTACAGATGGAGCCTGAAGTTAAGCCAACTAGCCTTCGAATTGCATTTGCTATGCAAGTGAAAAGTAGATCAATGCTGCTTCAGTCTATCTCCGGGTTTTGTTTATAAACTGAACAATCGATTTGCAAACATCCTAATTTCCCTAGTGGTGGCTCTAGTAACCTCATTAGATCAGCCCCTGTGATTTCTATTTATTGACTATCATTAGCTCGGCCTAAATACCTGAACTAAGTTGCAAAATGTGACCTGGAACCAAGTTGAAGTCTCGTCCCTGGACCATCGCACTTTCTCCTCTTGGGAATCTAGATGCATCGCACCTCTGTGTGCAGTAGGTGTGCTGCATCACACTTTCCTTGTGTTGCACGTGCGCTGATCAGACAAGACCTCTTCTGCTCTCAGATTTTGGTTTTTGTGTTCACTCTCTTCAGCTTTATTCAGGTGTTTTGCTGTCTGTGATTAGTATACCACTGTGGAAACTCCCTTCCTTTGCATGATTCCACCTCCATAGTACAAAGAATTGTGAATGTTTTTATGTATTGTGTGCCATTTACAGTTCTCTTTTACAAAAAAGTAGCATAATCAAACTGTCGTCTTTTGATTTGAAATTGTCGCAAGTGTCATTTTCAATCAAAGAAAAGAATTCTATTGTTCTTGATGGTCGATTATACAGTTACTCTTGTATTTGATTTGAATTAGTAGTTTTTCAAGTGTCGAAAGCAGTTTTCAATTCAAAATAGCAAAGTGTCGTCATTATCTTCCTTTCATTTTTGAAGAGAAATTTGTTAGTACTGTCGCTTTGAAAAGATCATTCAGATTTGTACTTAGCATTCTTCTTGTCATTCACACATTAAGAAAGATGAAAACAAATACATGCATGTGCATTTTCACTTAGACTTCTTGTTGGTTTGATTTAGGATAGTGCATCTATTGTGTGCTCTCTGCTCTATGTTGAAAGAATATCATCTCTCTTTCTTTAGTAGCTAGGATTTTCATTGCAAAAAGAAGATTAAACG
>APFE030339418.1:0-12797 GCA_000404065.3 Pinus taeda
CAAAGGGAGCAAATCTCTTTTCACTCTAAAAATGTTATCTCTTTGGATGCTTGGTAAATCCAAAGTTAAGATGGATCTAAGTTGGTAATTATTAGATGAGTGGTAGAATATTCTAGAATATTCATAATAATATACACAAATAAATGGTTGAAATTTATCTCCAAATAGTTATTCCATTTTATTTTTTAATTAAATTGATTAATTAAAAAATAAATTATGAACAAATGTCACATGAAATGAGTTATGGTTTTTTGAGAATGTGGTATTGATAAACCATAATATTGATCCATAATATTATAACCAAACCTATATAAATATTAAAAATGCCCATAACAAATAGAGATAAATCTTAATAGTTAAAATTTTGTTCTATGTTTTTTAAATATATATAAGTTTAACTTATATATTAATTATTTTATAATTAATAATAATCTAAACTAAAATTATAATTAATTATTTTTATAATTTTCTTAATCATGAAATACGTATTTAAATGTTTATAAAAATTTTATTAACTATAACCTAAATAATTTTACTAATTATTATAAAAAATACAAAAATTAGCTTATTATGACATCTATATCACTTAATAAATTTAATCATATATTTAAAAAATTAATTTTAAAAGAAAACTGAAAAATAATTGTTTATCATTAGTTCTAATGCAAAATAAATAATTTGTTTTTATGTTTTTATATATTTATTTATAAAATATTCACATTATCTACCCCACACTGGTATGTTGAGTTGCCATTTCAACGTAATAAATAATTTGCGTGTATGTAATGAGCATTATTATGTTAAAGTAGTTAATTGTAGAAGTCAGATGTTCAATGTGAACAATTTAATATGTTGTTGTTGTTTTATACATATAGTTAATTACGGGGTTTGTTGAGTTGTCCATGTTCACTGAAATAATTTTCGTATATGTTAAAGTAGTTAATTGCAAAAGTCAGATGTTTATTGTGAACAATTTAATATGTTGGTGTTGTTTTATATAGATAGATGTTCAATGTGAACAATTTAATATGTTGTTGTTTTATATGTATAGTTAATGCAGAAGTAAAATGTTTAAAGTGAAAATTATATATATATTATAATATAATATATATATATAAAAGAATTAGTAGTTCGTTGGATACGTAATTATTAGTAGTTTTTTTAGTTTGATAAAGTAATTAATAATAATAAAAAAAATTATGGTTTAAACTAAAATAAAAGGGATTTTTAATTTAGGTTTTTTGGAGTTTCAACTATTTTCACATTTTTAGAATTATTAAAATTGAATTCTTTCTTAACACTAGATAATTTTAATATATATTTTTTGTCATTTAAAATATACTTTTCATTAGATCTTCAAAATACAATAGTATAACAAAAAATGATCTCAACAATAAACCACTTTTTTCCATTCCAACTAAGAATTTTAAAATTAAAAACTAAAAAAATACCAAAAAATAATTAATATATTAATTAGATAATGTTATTATATTTATTTATCTAAATTCACGTTAGAATTTTATTGTAATCCATTTGATATATCAAATTATAAAGTCACGTAGATAATGGCCACACAAACTAATAATATTTTTAATTCATCTCGCTCTATACAACCCCATAATGCCTGGAGTACTAAATAAACAATATTTGAGAGCTAAAAACACAAGATTAGGATTCACGGACCGTTGACAGTGAAGCCTAATGATTAAGTTTTGTATACACTTCTTTTTTATATAAATTGAAATAAAATATAATTTTTTTTATGTAATATCAAACCAATTAAACTGCATGCGACAGAAGCTTAGCATAAGTGAGGTTCAAGGCATATTAACTGGCAATTTATACTAAGTTTAATGAGATTGTGGGTAAAGAAGGTGAAAAGGGGTTTGTTATTAGCATGAGTGGTTGGGATTGTGGTTTGTCATTTTACTCATCTAAATTTAAGTTCACTGAAATATGCTCTAATATGTATTAATTAAGCTCAAGAAGTAAGAAAAGTAAGAAAGTTTTCACTTAACGTCTAAACTCTATTTAATTATTAAGTCTTTCTTATAAATAAAAATCTAAAAAATTTGAAAAATATACTTTGCTTAGTCATTAAATCTTTCCTATTAAAAAATATATTTAAAAACTTGACAATGTAAACTTTTCTTATTAAAAAAATACTAAGAAACTTGCCAAATGTAAAATTTATCACATTTTTAAAAATTGAAGCACATCTAATAAATATAATAATTTAAAAAGAAAAACAACTAATTATAAATTTAATCATTTGAAATAAAAGAATGAAAAAAGTTTATAGTAATTACACTCAATAATAACCAACATCACTTACATACTTCGTTATCAATCTAGTTTATAAGGTTGGTGCAAAATTGATAGTAAGATTAAAGGAAAGATACTATTAAATTGCTTTTATTTTATTTTTTATTAGATATATACTATTTATATATATAAAATAAAAAAGGAAGGTTTAAGGTTTTAATTTAAAAAAATATATAATATATTAATATATATTAATTTAAAATATATTATAATATATTTATAGTTTAGGTTTGTAATTTTTATTATATATATAAATATTTAGATAACTATTTATAGGAGTAATTAATAATAGATATACAATATTATAATGATATTGTGTGTATTTACCATCTCTTAATGTTCTATTTATAGCTGGAAGATTTATATTGGGCTAGATCCATACCATGTCTAATTTATATCAATCTTTAATACGTAGAAGTTTATAGATGTGTTTATTTTGGAATAAGGTTTTCATAATTGTAATTTAATTATCAATAATTATTAGATGGATGGTAGAGATTTAATTTCAATAGAATATTCTAAAATATTTTTAGTAGTATATACAAATCAAAGGTTAAAATTTATCTCCAAAGTAGTTATGTTAATTTGTCATTTTTCCCCTTTTAATTAAATTCTTGAATTTAAAAAAAAAATATCATATGGGCAAGTTTCATATGAAATGATTTATGGTTTTTTGGGCTATTTAGTATTGATAAGCCATGGTATTATAACAAAACCTATTTACTCATTAAGAATCTCATGATAAAGTGGAGGTGAATCTTTATGGTTAATAATATTGTTACATGTTTTATTAAAATATATATATGTTTAACTTATATCTTGATTCTTTTTTTATCATTATTAATAATAAGAATTTTAAAAAGTCAATTTGGGAAGCTCAATGGGTGGTTGTTGTGCTTATGAAGTATGATGTAACCATGAGATTCATGTTCAAATCCCTTATTGGGTCAAGCCAACTAAAAAAATAATAATTTTAAATAAAGTTATAATTTATTGATTTTTATGATTTTTTAAATTTTAGCATGGTAAGATATATGATGAAGTGTTTTGATGCTTGTTATGAATTGATTCCTATGAGATTTTACCATCTATTTAATTTATAAGTTATAGTAGTGTTAGTAATTATTGCTATAAAAAAAAGGTTCCATAATCTTGTGTAACATGTCACTCATTGCAATTGCACGCTCAACCCAATATACCACCATGATTGTTTTTACGTATATGCCAAGCTATCCTCTCAAAAACTACCACATTTGATAGTGGAATAGCTAGCAATCAATAAATTACAATCTCTAAATTAATTTCATTGGTAGAAGTGAAAAATATATATTTTGTTAACTGAATCGATAAGTTTTTTAAGCAACGATCTTAAAATACAAACGAAATATATATTTTTTGTAATCGTAATTGAGAATTTTGTATTAAAACTCTACATGAGACATGCAACAACATCACATTGTAATTACAAAATTTGACCTATTAGGTAAATGGTCTCTACAATTTAAAGCTTAGCGAGCAAATTAAATTCTTTTTTTATCTATAAATGAAAAAAATAACTATAACATTTTTAGGAGTAAAGCTTATAGAAGGAGCCCAAATATTAACAAAATGTGCATTTTATAGAAACTAGTTAAATATTGGGTTTTTAGTTGCATGAGATGGTGCCCATATGGGATGAGAACCAATGACACTTGGCATTAAGAATGAGGGAGTAGTAAGTTTGTTGGTTAATCATAAGTTCCCGTTACTTTTAACTCCAAAATTAACGTGTTTATTAGCTTCAAACATTATTATATCTAAGGATATGAAAAATTGAATATAACTCAAAATTGGATAACAAAAGTTGAATCCTTTGGAGAAGAATGGCAAGTCTTGCATCAACTGGGCTAGAGCTAGACTTTGGATGATAAATTAGAATCTGAGAGTCACCTAAAACAATAATTTGATGAAGATTCAATGAACAAACATGAAGAAAACCTTGGTATAGACCATATCCCTCTACTTGGGTGTTAGAGACAAATCCAAGGCCCTAAGAATATGTAATTTCCAATTTTCCTTCGGGGCGAAAAGTTGCCTCCTATGCGCCCTTCCTCCTCCTCTACGCCATGCCTACCACCGCTTACAAATGAAAAATATTACCCTAAATTTAGTGGTGTAGTTAACAATCAACATCTAGCATATTTAAAAATTAACATATGTTAATAAGACAACAACCTTCAACATAATTTCATCCTAGTGATATAATTACTTTGAATTTAATATGATATAATTACTTTGAATTTAATATGAGTACTCTTCACATGCCATGCATTTTATTTTGCAAGCCAACATATTGTCTCAATAAATTCCCATAAGATTGATGCCATAATTAACAATCAATAGTTTTATATACATTTGTTACACATCAACACTATTGTACCTAGTGAAGTTCACCTTAAATTATAATGAAAAAGGTTTCTTTCCATTTATTTGCTAGAGTCAATGTCCAAATTTCCTATTTCCAATTTGGAAACTCTCTTTCCTATTTTGCTATGATTGGAATTTTGAAACTCACTTTTAAAATCTTACAATTTAAAAAATCTTATTAACTTTACTAAATATTTTAATTAAATTAAATATATACTTTGAATTTGTTACAAAAAAATCTACTTCTAATATACAACCCATTGTAATAAACCTACCATGTTCATAAGTTGATTTATCAATCTTGGTCAAAATAAATTGAAAATAAGAAATATCTCATTTTTGTTTTTAAATATTTATATTTTCTAAATAAACACTGTACAATTCTCAGAATAGAAGTATTTATCTTTTAATATAATAAAAAATTATTTTTTCATAATTTTATTAAATAAAACATTCATAAATATCTTCAAATCATTAACATACATTTAAACATTTGATGGAACCCATCCAACGCCTCAACGTAATCCTGGTTATCCACCTGTCCGAGATTTATGATGTTGGTGGATTCCTTTTATTGTTTTGGCGGTTGTTTGTAAATACGAATATCAGATATTTTTATTGGAATTGTCAAACATTAATGGAACTCGTAAATGCCAACCTGTCGATACCCAGCCTTGGGTCTTGTCCTCCCATTTGGTCTTTTACACAAAATGTTTATGCTTCCCAGTCATTGTATGGGTTTTGCTCTGCTATGTAAACTCTGCGAGGGTTTTTGTCAAAGTGTGTGGTCTCGTGCTGGCACTTATGGCAAACTCTGGTTTTGGGCGTGGTTGTAAATGAATGTCAGCCTTTCGAACTTGTATGTGCTATTGTCGACATATTTTTCCTGTAGAATGAATTTTTCTTGGTTCTGGAGGTGAGTCTGCTCGAGCTCTTTTACACAGTGAGTTCTTTTTTTTATTATTCTGTTGCGGTTTGGATTCAGAATCTGGTCTCTCGGGCCATCGATTATCCTTTGCCGTTGTTGATGATACTCTTTACTTCTGATATGGTGCGAAGGTCATTTTAAATTCTGGTTTCGATGTGCACAGGTGACGACACAATGACTCTCTCAGCTACAACTCAGGTAACTGGTCCCTCCATGCTTTGTATTCACCCTCTTCTGGTGTAGTAGCTGACCAATGCCTGCTCCTCTTATCTCAAGTCTCTTTTAGTTGTCTGCGGCTCTGTTCGGTGCGATTCTTGGTCTGGTCGTGCCCAGGTATGTTATGCTTTCTCTCTGCTTTGTTATGTCTTAGTTCAGGTAATGTTGGGCAATGTATGCTGATTGTGGCTCATTTTTTTTGTGCAGGTCAAGGGTTCGACCTGGGGTACGCAGACTTAACACAATTCGGTCTCCAAGCTATACAACCCTCTGCTGGTAGGCTCTGTCTTCCACAGTTTGTCAACTTACAATTAGGGTTTCTTTTTGTTTCTGTGGTATTTACTTCTCGCTATCCAGTTGTTGTGTACAAGTTAGGTCGTTCTCACAACTTAGGCTTGAGTCTGGTTCTGATTCCGGTTTAGTTATGGTCCTCGTCTTGTTGTCTGGTTGAGGTTGAGGGTTTCATTAACATCAAACCCTGGGCTAGGGTTTGTCCGTTCTATCGGACACTGTGCACTTAATTTGTTTTGGACAATGTAATACTTAATTTGCACGGAACAGCAGCAATGTAAACATAAATTATCTATCTCTGTTTATTTATGAAAAGGTGTGAAAGTTTGTCCAAAATTACCTCTGTTGCAATTCGTTTCCCAACCCTTTGATTTATGTGTTCTCCTTTCAGTCGATTCGTTGTACATCACTCTTCTAGTTGTGAATTCAATTTGATTATCCGTTCGCTCTGGTCGTGGATTTATATGCGTGTTCAATGTTGCTTTCTGTTAAGAAAGGAAGACAAAAAACACGACCTACATTAGTAGGCCCGTACTCTGTCTGCTATCACTGAGTTCAATTGTTCAATGGATAAAACATATTGGTACAACACATAGGTAATGAAACAGATGGACAATACGAAAAATTTGCATTCTGTATCTTTTTTATTTCTTGTATCTAGAAATGCTGAACCTTTTACAGGTTTTCCATTGTTACATTTATACATGTTCATTTACAGTTAATTAAACTGTAGTTACTTTTGGTTATAAGCAGTATAATTGCATAACTACTAAATACTTGGTTCTGTTTACATGACAAGATTTACATTCAGACATTTTTGTCTTTTCCTTTTTTTTCTTATGATGCTAGAACAATTACTAATCTGCTATTTATTAAGGTCAGATACGTAACAACCCTAACCAACCAACTAACTTTTGACTAATACATCAACTAAGAAAAAAAAATGAAATCCTACCTCCTACTCTGATAAACTAAACATAAAAGACAATCCAAATGCTAAATCAACTTTCCAACCTGGCAGAGACATCACACGGTCATGGCACCCTAGCTGGATGCTCCTGCATCAGTCTCCTAGGGCAAAAAGAAATCATGGCTCCGGTCCATGAGCTTCTCGATTGAAGAACCTGTCTGTTCAATCTGCCTGGGATCAAGCCACGAACTATCCTCAATAGGACGATTCTTCCACTTGACCAAGTATTGCAAATAATTCTTCCGCTGAGTTCGTTTGGCCACCTGAGTGTCGAGAATGCTCTCGATCTCGGGAGGCTGAATGTAAGGCATCTGTCTCATCCAAGCTTCTCCTCCATCCTGGGTATTCCGTGTAGGCCACGTGGTTCCATCTTCTTCCTTTTCTTTTGGGTTAGCCATGTAGGGGAACAAGTTTGCTACATTAAAGATAGGTGAAATGCCTATTCCGGGTGGCAACTGTATCTCATAGGCATTCGTCGAAAATTTCCGGAGGACTTTACAGTGTCCTATCTTCTTGTACTTTAACTTATTGTATGTACCCTCAGGGAATCGTTCTTTGTGCAAATGTATAGATGATTAAAAAAATTAATTTACTTTTTATTAAGAGGATTGAAATTCTTATTCCATTAATAGTTGCTTTCTAATTCAATGTATAAGGGATATTTGTAATCTTTCCAATGCTTATTATGGATTTGATATGTAAATTAGTAATAAAGATAATTAAATGTATGCATACAAGGAAAAAAAATTAGGAGGGACATGTTTTAACATTTTTATTTGGATAACATCCATCTCGACTATGTATCTACAAAGGGAGCAAATCTCTTTTCACTCTAAAAATGTTATCTCTTTGGACGCTTGGTGAATCCAAAGTTAAGATGGATCTAAGTTGGTAATTATTAGATGAGTTCTAGAATATTCATAGTAATATACACAAATACATGGTTGAAATTTATCTCCAAATAGTTATTCCATTTTATTTTTTAATTAAATTGGTTAATTAAAAAATAAATTATAAACAAATGTTAGATGAAATGAGTTATGATTTTTTGAGAATGTGGTATTGATAAACCATAATATTGATCCATAATATTATAACCAAACCTATATAAATATTAAAAATGCCCATAACAAATAGAGATAAATCTTAATAGTTAAAATTTTGTTCTATGTTTTTTAAATATATATAAGTTTAACTTATATATAATATTTTTATATTAATAATAATCTAAACTAAATTATAATTTAATTTATTTTTTATAATTTCTTATTTTGTATACGTTTTTGTTTTATAAATTTATTAAACTATTTTACCTAATTATTTTTACTAATTTATTTATAAAAAATTCAAAAATTAGCTTATTATGACATTCTATATTACTTAATAAATTTTAAAATTTATTTTAAAAATTAATTTAAAAGAAACCTGAAATTAATTTTGTATCATTTATTTTCTAATGAAAAATAAATAATTTGTTTTTATTTTTATATTTTAATTTTTTAAATATTCCATTTATCTACCCCACACTGGGTATGTTGAGTTTGTCCATGTTCACTAAAATAATTTGCGTGTATGTAATGAGCATTATTATGTTAAAGTAGTTAATTGTAGAAGTCAGATGTTCAATGTGAACAATTTAATATGTTGTTGTTGTTTTATACATATAGTTAATTACGGGGTTTGTTGAGTTGTCCATGTTCACTGAAATAATTTTCGTATATGTTAAAGTAGTTAATTGCAAAAGTCAGATGTTTATTGTGAACAATTTAATATGTTGGTGTTGTTTTATATAGATAGATGTTCAATGTGAACAATTTAATATGTTGTTGTTTTATATGTATAGTTAATTGCAGAAGTAAAAATGTTTTTTATATTTATTAATTAATATATAATATATATATATATTATATATATATATAAAATGAATATAGTTGTTTATACCGTATTTATTTCGTTTGAAGTTTTTTTTTAGTTTTTTTTAGGTTTGATTTATTAATTATAAAAAAATATGGTTTAATTACATTAAAAGGATTTTAATTTGGTTTTTTGAGTTTCAACTATTCACATTTTTAGATTATTAAATTGAGTTTTCTTTAACTGATATTATATATTTATTTTGTCATTTTTAAAATAACTTTCATTAGATTTCAAAATATCATTTATACAAAAAAATGGATTTTCATCCAATAGCATTTTTTATTCCAACTAGAATTTTTTAAAATTAAAAACTAAAAATACCAAAAAATATTAATATATTAATTAGATAATGTTATTATATTTATTTATCTAAATTCACGTTAGAATTTTATTGTAATCCATTTGATATATCAAATTATAAAGTCACGTAGATAATGGCCACACAAACTAATAATATTTTTAATTCATCTCGCTCTATACAACCCCATAATGCCTGGAGTACTAAATAAACAATATTTGAGAGCTAAAAACACAAGATTAGGATTCACGGACCGTTGACAGTGAAGCCTAATGATTAAGTTTTGTATACACTTCTTTTTTATATAAATTGAAATAAAATATAATTTTTTTTATGTAATATCAAACCAATTAAACTGCATGCGACAGAAGCTTAGCATAAGTGAGGTTCAAGGCATATTAACTGGCAATTTATACTAAGTTTAATGAGATTGTGGGTAAAGAAGGTGAAAAGGGGTTTGTTATTAGCATGAGTGGTTGGGATTGTGGTTTGTCATTTTACTCATCTAAATTTAAGTTCACTGAAATATGCTCTAATATGTATTAATTAAGCTCAAGAAGTAAGAAAAGTAAGAAAGTTTTCACTTAACGTCTAAACTCTATTTAATTATTAAGTCTTTCTTATAAATAAAAATCTAAAAAATTTGAAAAATATACTTTGCTTAGTCATTAAATCTTTCCTATTAAAAAATATATTTAAAAACTTGACAATGTAAACTTTTCTTATTAAAAAAATACTAAGAAACTTGCCAAATGTAAAATTTATCACATTTTTAAAAATTGAAGCACATCTAATAAATATAATAATTTAAAAAGAAAAACAACTAATTATAAATTTAACTCATTTGAAATAAAAGAATGAAAAAAGTTTATAGTAATTACACTCAATAATAACCAACATCACTTACATACTTCGTTATCAATCTAGTTTATAAGGTTGGTGCAAAATTGATAGTAAGATTAAAGGAAAGATACTATTAAATTGCTTTTTGAATATATATACTATATATATATATAAAAAGAAGTAGTTTAATTTAAAAATTAAAAATTTTTAAAAAAATATATTAAAAATAATATATTTATAGCTTATAGATTGTAATTTTTCATCTATATATAATTAAAATTATTTTAGAATCAAACTATCTCTTAGAATTAATTAATAATAGATAATACTAATATATAATATGTGTTGTTATTACCATCTCTAATGTTCTAATTCATAGCTCGAAGATTTATATTGGGCTAGACCCATACCATGTCTAATTTATATGAATCTTTAATATGTAGAAGTTTATAGATGTGTCTATTTTGGAATAAGGCTTTCACAATTGTAATTTAATTATCAATAATTATTAGATGGATGGTAGAGATTTAATCTCAATAAAATATTCTAAAATATTCTTAATACTATATACAAATCAAAGGTTAAAATTTATCTCCAAAGTAGTTATGTTAATTTGTCATTTTTCCCCTTTTAATTAAATTCTTGAATTAAAAAAAAATATATATCATATGGGCAAGTTTCATATGAAATGATTTATGGTTTTTTGGGCTATTTAGTATTGATAAGCCTTGGTATTATAACAAAACCTATTTACACATTAATAATCTCATGATAAAGTGGAGGTGAATCTTTATGGTTAATAATATTGTTACATGTTTTATTAAAATGTATATATGTTTAACTTATATCTTGATTCTTTTTTTATCATTATTAATAATAAGAATTTTAAAAAGTCAATTTGGGGAAGCTCAATGGGTGGTTGTTGTGCTATGAAGTATGATGTAAACCATGAGATTCAATGTTCAAATCCCTTATGAGTCAAGCCAACTAAAAAAATAATAATTTTAAATAAAGTTATAATTTAGTTGATTTTTATGATTTTTTAAATTTTAGCAATGTAAGATATATGATGAAGTGTTTTGATGCTTATTATGAATTGATTCCTATGAGATTTTACCATCTATTTAATTTATATAGTTACAGTAGTGTTAGTAATTATTGCTATAAAAAAAAGGTTCCATAATCTTGTGTAACATGTCACTCATTGCAATTGCACGCTCAACCCAATATACCACCATGATTGTTTTTACGTATATCCTAAGCTATCCTCTCAAAAACTACCACATTTGATAGTGGAATAGCTAGCAATCAATAAATTACAATCTCCAAATTAATTTCATTGGTAGAAGTGAAAAATATATATTTTGTTAACTAAATCGATAAGTTTTTTAAGTGACGATCTTAAAATACAAACGAAATATATATATATTTTTTAATCGTAATTGAGAATTTTGTATTAAAACTCTACATGAGACATGCAACAACATCACATCGTAATTACAAAATTTGACCTATTAGGTAAATGGTCTCTACAATTTAAAGCTTAGCCAACAAATAATTTTTATTTTTTTTTAATCTGTAAATGAAATAAATAACTATAATATTTTTAGGAGTAAAGCTTATAGAAGGAGCCCAAATATTAACAAAATGTGCATTTCATAGAAACTAGTTAAATATTGGGGTCTTTAGTTGCATGAGATGGTGCCCATATGGGATGAGAACCAATGGCACTTGGCATTAAGGAATGAGGGAGTAGTAAGCTTGTTGGTTAGTCATAAGTTCTCTTTGCTTTTAACTCCAAAATTGACTTGTTTATTAGCTTCAACATTATTATATCTAAGGATGTGAAAAATTGAATATAACTCAAAATTGGACAACAAAAGTTGAATCCTCTGGAGAAGAATGGCAAGTCTTGCATCAACTGGGCTAGAGCCAGACTTTGGATGATAAATTAGAATGTGAGAGTCACCTAAAACAGTAATTTGATGAAGATTCAATGAACAAACATGAAAAAAACCTTGGTATAGACCATATCCCTCTACTTGGGTGTTAGAGACGAATCCAAGGCCCTAAGAATATGTAATTTCCAATTTTCCTTTAGAGTGAAAAATTGACTCCTATGCACCCTTCCTCCTCCTCCACCCCATGCCTACCACCCCTTACAAATGAAGAATATTACCCTAAATTTAGTGGTGTAGTTAACAATCAACATCTAGCATATTTAAAAATTAACATAAGTTAATAAGACAACAACCTTCAACATAATTTCATCCAAGTGATATAGTTACTTTGAATTTAATATGAGTACTCTTCACACGCCATGCATTTTATTTTGCAAGCCAACATATTCTCTCAAAAATTTCCCATAAGATTGATGTCATAATTAGCAATCAATAGTTTTATATACATTTGTTACACATCAACACTATTGTACCTAGTGAAGTTCACCTTAAATTATAATGAAAAAGGTTTCTTTCCATTTATTTACCAGAGTCAATGTCCAAATTTCCTATTTCCAATTTGGAAACTCTCTTTCCTATTTTTTTATGATTGGAATTCTGAAACTCACTTTTAAAATCTTACAATTTAAAAAATATTATTAA
>APFE030339418.1:82412-113032 GCA_000404065.3 Pinus taeda
CCTAAAGGAACAAGGTCAACTGATTACATCATCTCCCAGAAGTTCTCCACTGAAAATTGCTCATAAATGGTCAAAACTGGACCATACTGAAATCTCAATGCAGGGGGTGCAATGCATATCACCTTCCCAGTGTACAAGATGTGATGCATATTGATTTGCTCCTCTGTAGGGTGCGATGGTTGGGAATGGACAAATGGCAGGGACAAAAATGCGAGGTGGAAGATCATGGAATCTTCCAGAGGCTTCCCCTCTGACACTTGCCACTCCATTTTCGACTAGGGATGAGTAAGAGATCATCACTCTCCAAGTGGAAGCAAGAACTATCAGAGAGAGGACACTAATCAAGATCCCAGAAGATGACTCACCTCTCTGTAATCATCTATATATGGATCCCTCATCACAGAGATCCGGAGGCTAGAATTTTGTATCTTATAGAGAAGTGTTGTTGGTATTCTGGTGTACATTCACAGTGTTGGGTGATCTAGCTTTGCCTCAGGTGAAGAAGGGCTTCTTAGCTGGAAGATGATGCTGGGTCAGAGCACATGGTTGTAACCTTCTTGCTACTTTTCATCTAAATAAAGTTATTCTTGTTTCCTTCCATATTCTTGTGTACTTGTTTATATATGCATGTATATGGTTAATACACATCTGATCCTGTATTATTTATGAATTTAGATCTTTGTTTCTTGCATAGTAGTATGTTGTTGTGATTCCACAGGTTCTTTTGAAGCTGGGCAGGCAAAGAAGAAGCGACGAAACTCTATCAAGAAGGAGAGGAAATCAAGCGCAAGACTCAAGTCGGTCTTCTTGTTCCTCCTCTCATCTATTTTCATGAAAGGAAACAATAGTAGACTTTGATTGTTTGTTTCTAAGATAGTCACCCATCTTAGTGGGAATAGCAGCATCTGAGTGGACACTATTCCCGGATAACAGGGATGGCCAACTAACTATGGCTACAACCTTTTTCGGATCCATCTTCAACTCATTCTCTAAGATCACGAACCCTAAATAAATCAATTCCTTCTTGAAAAACGTGCATTTCTTCAAATTTAACAGCGATTTATTTTGCTGTAATTTTTCCTAGACACACCTAACATGTCTGAAATGTTCCCCCTTGGTCTTACTGAAAATAAGAATATCATCCAAGGACACGATAACGAACTTCCCAATGTATTCTTTCAGCGTCTTGTTCATTAAGCGCATGAACGTGCTTAGTGCATTACTGAATCTGAATGGCATGACTAGCAACTCATATAGGCCCTCATTAGTCTTAAAAGCGGTCTTCCACTCATCGCCTTTCCGAATCCACATCTGATGATAACACTCTTCAAATCAATCTTGGAAAAGTAGTTCCACTTAAGCAGTCCATCATATCGTCCCTGCGTGGTAAAGGAAACCTGTATCTAATAGTAATCTTATTGATTGCTCGAGAGTCGGTACACATTCGCCACTTCCCTCCTTTCTTGGGAGCCAAAACTGTTGGTACTACACATGGACTTAGGCTTTCCCTAATCAGTCCCTTGTCCAACAATTCTTGTACCTGCTTGGTAATCTCCTCATTCTCTTTCAGACTCATTCGATAAGCGGCTTTGTTGGGTAAGCTAGCTCCTAGTATAAAGTCAATATGGTGGCTAATACTCTGTTTTGGAGGTAACTTATCTGGCAATTCATCCGCCACTATATCGTGGAATTCATGCAACATATCTTCAATTTCTTCCGATAAATCCTTATTTTCAGTATGAACTAACACTTCCCTTGGTCTTCATACGATTGCAAATTTATTTTCATCATCTCCCATTTGTTGTAAGAACTCTTTCCCCCCTAGAAACAAGGCTTTTGGTCCACTACTTTTTGCTATATCTTCTTCTTTCGTGGGTACAAGTGTATGTTTGACCCCATTCTTCACGAACTTATAACAATTTGTTTTTCCATCATGTACCACCTTCGTGTCATACTGCCAAGGTCTTCCTAGCCGTATATGGCATACATCCATCGGCATAATGTCACACGTCACTTTATCCTGATATTTGCCAATATGAAATTCCACCTCACATTACTCATCAACAAGCACTTAGTGTCCTTTCTGCAACCAAGACACCCGGTATGGAGTTGGGTGTTTCAATTGCTTTAGGCCCAACTTCTCCACCATCTCCATGGCTACTAGATTGTTTGTGCTTCCACTATCAATAATCAATTTACAATACTTCCCCTGCGACTTACAAACAGTCCAAAATAGGGCTTTCCATTGTGTCGGATCAGTTGATTCTTTAGCTGGCTTCAACAAAACTTTATTTAGTACCAAGGCTTCACATGTTTCAGGCATGTTCTCCACTTCTTGAGGTGAGGCCTCGGTCTCCTCAGGTTGAGCAACATATACTCCTCTTTGTCCTGCCTGATCACTTTCAAGACATTCAAATGATCTGTGCCCCCATTTGTGGCACTTGTAACACTGGTAGGTAGCTCCTCTGCCTCTGCCCTTACCTCTACCTCGCTGGCAAGGCCTTCCTCCTCTAGTGTTACCCTCTTTGTCTATTGCCCATGCAGCTTTCGAATTGTTTCCTTCATCATTGCTACTGGCAGTCCTGCCCCTGCCATATGATTGTCCCTCTCCTCGTTTGGAACCACGTCCTCTCCTCGCATTCTACCTTCTGTTAATTTTCGCCTCTACTTTTAAAGCACTTTGACATGCTTCTTCTACAGATCTGGGAGAGAGTACTGATCTCGTCCAATATCTCCATCTGCAACCCATTCACAACCTTGCAGTCTTTTCTGGGTTGTCCTCGACATAACCTGCTCACAAATTCACTCTATAAAATTCCTTTGTGTACTCTTTTACATTCATTGACCTCTGCTTCAGGTTTTGTACCTACTTATGCAGCGCAATCTGCTAGACTTTAGGTAGAAATTTACCCTTCAATTTGGCCACCATCTTGTCCCACTTCTTAATCGGTGGTTTGCTAGATCTTTTTCGTTCCACTTGCACACTGTCCCACCACAGTGTTGCATGCCCCTTCAACTTCGTAGCTGCAAACCTGATCCTCTTCTCATCACTGATCTCCTCACATTCAAAGTACTTATCTAACTTGCTAATCCAATCCAAAAGCAATTCAGTAGATAAGCTGCCATCATAATTTGACTATTCAGGTTTTGGTTTGTTGTTTTCTAACAAGACAGATTTCAACAATCTTATCTTTGTTCCTTCCTCTTTGGACCCATCTGTTGTAGCTATAGTCTCTGCATCATTGTCGTCGTCATCCTCTAGATCCCTGCACCTCCCTACTTCCACTGTTCTACTTAGGACCCTGATTTCTTCATGTAGTCCATCTTTGGCTGCTCTCCGAACACCTCTTCCTCTTCCTCTTCTTCCTACCTCCATAATTAAACTTTCTTCCCTAAGAAAAGAACTGCTCTTATACCAAAAAATGATGACTCACCCGACTGTTGAGGTGGACGCTGTGTGGCAGTTGAACCATGTGATCTTCCCATGCAATAGCTAAAGGGCTTAGGTGAGGTTTAATGGGGCTTTCAATGCCACCATAGTTCTCGAGGTTTTTGAGTTTCGTGTCAGCTCTATGGAAATGTTGGTAACCCTCTCTTGGTCATTTGATTGTCCTACTGGTAAACTTAGCTGCTCCATTCGTTGTAGGGTTCTCTTCCTGGTTATGACAATGGCGCTCGGCCCTCCTCCGTTTGCTGGCTCTGTCTGCAATTTCCTACTGTAGGTACACCCTTTGGACGGTCTGAATCTGATAAATCTTGTTTTTTTTGCTGTCTGTTGGTTTGATCTTTCTGTTTTTCTAGCTCAGTTATTTACAACCTATAATGGTTCCACTATCAGGTCCTCGGCTCAAACTCTCCGGTGACAATCTAGCTTCTTTCACAGGCAATTTCTCTCCTCTAGTTTCATTTTTACCTTTTCTATATTTCCGTTGACAATCCTGCTCCTTCTGAGCAGTTGGGGTTTTGTGTGGCCCTATGGCCATGGTTCGAGCTTCTCTGGTTTTGTTGGGACTTACGATTTTCGTTTCCCTCTCGACTCTGCTGCTGGTTTAGGGTTTGATCAAACCCTCTCGTCCGCTCAGGTAACCTCTGGCTATTTCTTTGTTCTCCTCCTATTCTTTTCCGTTTACTGTTTACACAGGGTTATGCTGCCTCTAACTACCATTCACTGTTGTGTTGTGCAGACGATTTAGGTGCTAGTGGCGAGGGTTTGGGTTTGGTGGCTCGTTGTATCTTCCATCCTCTATCTCAGCCCTTGCTTATAACGGGTAGGACCATTTCTTTTAGTTTATATTGGTGCCTATTTGAAGCTCTTTCTGTTGAAACGATGCGTGCTTATCCCTCCCAGGGGTTCTGTAGGAACATTGTAATTTCCGGTCTTCATGACTGTGACTCTATAGTCTGGCTTTATTTTTGTTTCTACTTGGTTATGTTTGGCAAGAGTCTCTGGTTTTCTCCTCTGTACAGAGTATGAGACTCGTGGAATGCAGAACTATGATTTTGAATATGAAATGTATGTATGGGAACTATATGATGTTTCGGAATGCTAATTTTGACTGTTAGTCGTATAAAAATTTAATACATGAATGCATATTTATGGAAGAGGGACTCTAATTATGAATGGTGAAATGGTCAATCTATGAGTACCTTGGCTATATTTGGTGAATGTTGATTTCCCGGTGTATGCATAGTCCTTATGTTGTCCTTCGTTCTTGGATCTTTATGCTTGCACAATCTTCATGCTCATTCGACATTCATAATTTTCCACTCATGCACAATACAAAAAATAATTCATGAAATAGAATTTTTGGTTACCTGAAAATTATCACTGTTTATTCCTCTTGTTTATTTTTCTCACCAAGTTTACAATCTCAGGGTATTTCTATTTTTCTCCTTCTAGGCAGCAACCACCGTTCCTTCTACGAAATGTATTTTTATATTTCTAGTAGCCTCATTCAGTTGAGGAACTACCTCTGGTTACATTGTACCGTTACATTTCATGCTATGGTTATTAAACTAATCTAAAATCACATTCATAATTTAAAAACAAAAATAGAAAAAGAAATTTGCATTGGCTGTGACAGCCTTCTTGGAAAAAGATAACAGTAAAAATAAACCAAAGTGAAACTTTTGAAATGTGCCTTAGACAACGTGTCCAACCGTCGCCTTGCCGTTGGATGCTCCTACATCATATAATCCTATGTCATTTCATAAATCAATGTCATTAACTATTTACCTCCTTTAATGTATTAAAACATATCATTGAATGTATGTAATAGGTTGGTGGAAGAGTCATCACACCTAGTTTTAGGAGTAGGTGCTAAGTACGTTGATGATGTGAATGGTGTCATTAAATGCATGCATGAGGTTGGTGGAAGAGTCAACTATCTTGGTTATTGAAGTATGGATTGAGTATTAATCATTATGGGGATTGTAAGAGTTTGACATTCAGGAAAAGAAAAAGATAAAGAGAACTCAACTAGAAAGGGGAGAGCTAATTGAGAGGGGAGGAGAGAGGAAAAATAAATTTTGATGCTAGGAAAGAGGGGAATCCATACTATGTGTAAAAGGAGACATGATGGGATCTTGAATTACATTGAGATCAAGGATGTCATGACTATGAGGAGTTGTCACTAATAAATTACCCAAGATCATTGTACATGCTACTATGAGGACTCCATTTATATTTGGATTTTTTGTATTCCCTAGCATAGAGATTTATGGCTAACCTATGCTAAATCTATATAGGGGATGAAAATTGTTTGAGAAACTATGGTGTAGAGAAGGAAATAGCATCCGTTGGGTTGTGCAAACTAATGAGAAAATGAGCTAGGAAGTTGGAATTGCTATATGATTTACGTTACTATGAAATTACTAGGTATTGGGTTGTTTTTATGAATAGTAGCTAGCCATAGGAGTTGTTTCTTCCTTTTGGACTCATAGCCTCTAATTTAAAGGTGGATAGTTCCTAAGAGGAATAGTTCAATAGTGCTAGTGGTTGAGTGGAATGCCTAACGTCTATAGTTAGTTGTGTAATCATGCATAAAGATATTTTTTCTTGTCACTAGTCTTATTTACTACCTTAATATTGTGTTTGACTATTATGTTTATAGTTTAGATTTTAATGATAGTTTCTTGAGTCTATATATCACGTTGCACACATATATCTTTAAAATGGTATTAAAATTATGTCTATTTCGTTTATTAGTGGGAATTACAAATACCCATATCATTCATGAAGCAAAGAAAAGATGATGGATACACCACAAAGGATCTTCTTTAACAATTAAAGAAGGTTAAAACAATTTAATACTTATAATCCTTAATGAAAATATCAAAAAATGGCAAGTTCAGAGAGATTCATAACTAGTGTGTTGATAGTTATCTAGGAAAAAAATTTATAACCCATGTATCAACAGTTATCTAGGAAAAAAAATTATAACCCATGTATCAACAGTTATCTAGGAAAAAACTAACGAAAAATATATTATATTTCTTACAACATTATAGAAAAAAATCTTCTATTTGAAATGAAATTTGAATTGATATTTTTATAATATATAAAATATCAAGGAAAAAAATGACAAAAAAATAAAAATAAATAAAAAATCAAATCATATCTCCTTAAAATACTAAGTTACTACTACTGAGTCGGGAATGAGGATGGAGATATGGGAAAAAATAGTCGGAAGACCATTCCTTCTCTTGAAGGATTGCAATATATTCTTTTTTGGAAATTCTAGTTTGTTTTATAATCCCTATAACATTACATCGTTTCTGCATACTTTACAGCTCCACATGATAATCCTTGAAGCAAGAATGTATTTGAATATTCACCTAAACTAATTGCCACTTGAATATTCATATTTTTATAAGAGTATAATAGTTAACTATGTACATGTATGACGTGACTTGTAAAACAAAATAAATTTGAGAAATTTAGATGTGACTTGCAGATTAAACAAACCTATGGGCACCTCACTATCTCTAAGCACATGAGTGGGTTAGGATCAATGACTACCATAATATGTAGCGTTGGGTAAAGTGTATAGAATTATCTATGTTAGGTTTTTTTTATGGTGAACGGAAGAATTTTAACCTTAAAAATGGGAATTGAAGGGAAAAGTAATAATAATAATATATCAGAACCCAATATTCTTTAGTAAAACAAGCTCATAACGCGTCTTTTGAGAAATTTGAAAAAGTTCATTTAAAAAAATTCTAATAATGATACTCATATCTTTGAAAACACTCGACTTCGTTGATAAGACATTGTAAAAGTTACCCTAAATGTTTTTTTAAAACATATGCAAGTCGTTGCATGTGTTTGCTTATCATATTCATTCTTTTTATTATTATTAAAATATATGCGTTTCCATACCTATATATATATATATGTATATGTGGGGAGTAATGAATGTTTTTATAATGTTTATGAGTGTATTTTGTATTAGAGAGTGATTGAGTTATTTTGTTTTATTATTAATTAAATAAATAAAAAATAAAAAAATTATACAAAATTACATAATATCAAAAAAATATTGGAGTTTTTAATTATATGAGAAACCCCATCAATTGTAAAAGTTAATGTTTTTAATTCTAAATATCTCATACTAACCACATAAATACAAAAATACGAAAAGATAAATATATTTTTTCCCTTTAATTCTATTTAATCAATGAGACTATAATTTTTTAATTATTAAATTTTGTTATTAATAAAGATTTTATTAATGCTAAACATCTTTCTTCATTATTTTATTAGAGGGTATTCAAAATTGCATAAGATAGAGAGGTATTGAGTCAAAATCCATAGTATCACTAAAAATTAAGGAGTAGTGAATTTAGTTGGTGCATGTTAATAGAGGACTATTGTTTGGTTTAAAACTCTATTATGCCCTTCAATTATGTATTATTTGATGTATTTTTAGATGTATGTTATGACACACATGACCATTAAACATACTTTTTTAATATGATTGATTGTATTTATATGTATTTGAGAGTTGACTTTTGAGCTTAGTCACCCAAATAATGCACTTTAGGTAATTGAGTAACTACAATTTCAAATAGAGGCAATCAAGTGAGGATAGATGTTCATGTGTAAATTTTGTTATATCACGGTAATTTCTTCTCAATTCCTTTTACAACTAATTTTATATGTGTTTATGAGATTAGATTGTGTCCTTGCATTCTCGAATTAGTGTGATTGTTCCTAGCTTATTGTCTAACTTAATATGTTGATATGTGAATAATTTTCTTTATGTTATTTATTATTAATCTCTTTTAGAATTGAGTATAGCATTATATGATAAAATCTATTAAATCCCTAATATATTATGTTTATTGTGTCTAATAAATAATGTTAGTCTCATTGTCTAAATCATATTATATATTGCAATATCAAATTTGTGTGGTGCAATGAGGTGTTGATCACCTTCATCTATCTACCTAATGTTCCCACTTTGATAATTCATCTATACAGAGCATCAACATTGAGAAGAAAGTAATCAATGCATCTAATTCTTATTTAAACATAACCTAGACCCTACTTAGCTCAATAATAATAGTTTCACGATTGTTTGTGTCTCTTTTTTTTTTTCTTTTTCTTTTTCAGATCTAGGTGATCTAGCATTTGTTAAAGAGCTGTGAATTGTTATAGCGTTTTCATTTGGTATTATCATTAATCAAACCTTTAAAATTGTTGTTTCCTATATTTAAATAATCATTTATCCCCTCTCTATGCAAATGTATCCATGCTTCTTATTGAAGTATACAAAAATACTTTGACACCTCAATAAATACATGTATCACATATATACATTTCACTATTTTTGTAATGGCTACATTAACTATTGGAATATACAATATTCTATTTGCATATATTTATCCATATGCTGAATAGACCTATTGTTGGAAGCATATGAGTGTGATGGATGATAAATGGGACCTCCTCCTACAACATATAGATATTGATCTATTCTTTATTTCTTATTTTAGAAACATACTTATAAAGTGTGCTCTTTAATGATGGAACATCTACAATCAACACCAACCACCTTTCAAGACCATAAGGATACACTTTTATAAGAATGGAGTGAGATGATCCAAGCAACACCATGAAGTTATGCACCAAGATAACAAAAAACCAATGGTTATCCTATAAAATTTGATCCCATTCTAAGAGAATAATATAAAAAGTGTGGTATTGACATTCCTAAAGAAAAATCCATGAATCTTTACAATTGATTGCATGGACATATGAAGGTGTGTTGGACATTAGAAGCTCCTAATACTCATTAAAAAATTGAGCAATAGTTATAACAATTCTAACAACAATTCAATCATCTTATTCTCCAAAAGACAAAAGAAATATTTTTCTTCTACTTCCACTAGAAACATTATTCTAAACAATTTCCATTGTATATTATTTACCTCTTGCATTCCAGCTTATACCTTAGTCGCTAAGTAATTTTCCTAAATTTCTTGAAATATTAAATCTTATTCATAACACTTTGGATTATAATCAATACAACTACTATGCACTATTTATTGCATAATATTGTTTGATAAGCATTATAAAAACTCGCTTTGAACTTTTTGCCTCCACCCTTTTCCCTTCATGTGTCTTCTAACAACAGTAGTCGAATAGATGCACACCTAATATCCTTGAAAGTTATGTCTCCTAAGCATCATATTTGTGGATTATTTCAATAAGAAAGTTTTAGTGAAGTATTCAATGTTTTTGAATCATTATAGGCTCACCACTAGGATTCATAAAAAATGCATTTATACTCCAAAACATAATCACACTAGTGGGGAGTTGACATAAAATGAACCGTCCATTAGGCAATGCTCCCATATGACAATAATGTCATGATAGGAGATGTACATTTTTAGAAAATGTTGTACAATTATTATAATTTTATATGATGCATCATAAATAGTTCTCTACAAAAATTAAAGTGATCCATTTACAACTATTTAACCCTCAACTACTTCCCCAAACCTTTAAAATTTTAGGGACCCCTCCTTCTAGACTTACTACTTGTTTTCTTATTTACACTGTTGATTTGACCATCTCTTGACATTCTTTAAGTCTAAGCTTGGTTCAAAACATTTGAAAAAGGTTCATTCCTGAATGTTGTTTTCCTAAAATGTGTTAAGACAGGTATTTTTTTAATTATTAACAATTTTTGAACTCATGCCTTGGTTGAAAGATATTTTCATTTCACTTAGAGTATTCTAATTTTGGACTTGTTTCAAAAATCAACTTCAATTTTCCTAAAAAATCTTCAAGGGTTTTAAAATGTTCAATCTTCAACAACTTCTTAAAATGCCTTCAAGCCACTTTCATTTAACCTTTCAAGCTTGTTCCAAATTTAACTCTTAAGCCTTTCCCAATTTGTACTTTTAAAAGGTCCGAAAGACTTTGGGAGTTTTCAAAAAAAAGTTTCAACCATGGAAAGCTACTAAAATCTTTCAGCGATATTGTCACTTTCATTTAACTCTCTTTTTAAGATCTTTCAAGATGACCCTGAATAAGATTGAATGCATTCATCTCATTTCACAATTTCAAACTTTAAAATATCCCTAAAAATAATTTGTAAGAATTTTCATAAATTCATCGCTAAAAGATGCACAAGCTTCATTTTGAGGAAAATTAAAAATTCAAATTTCCAATTCACTTGTATTCTAAGAATTATTATTTTTCTTTCAAAAATCCTCACTAAGCAACTCATCATTTGACTATTTTTGAGTTATTATTAATCCTTAATATTTCAAATATGCCCAAAATCTTGAGGATTTTCATATGTTTTTCATCAAAATTGCATACACAGTTTCATGAAATCAAAATTTCAAACCTTTATTTTCCTTGAATCCTTTGAAGCCTTATAAATGTTGTCTCAAGATTTTATCTCCAAAAATCAAAGGAATGCTTTTTGGGCATTCACAAACTCTATATTTTTTACACACACTAAACACTACAAGAGGTTACAAAAAATCTTTCAACTTCCCATAGTGGGTTTTGGTCACCTTTCAATGAACTAAATGTCAAGCCCCTAAAAAGATTGAATATATTTTCAAGGTTTTAAACTAGGTTTAATGAGAATAGGAAAATAAAACTACTAATATCCATCACGTGCTAGACCAGGTGAATTAAATGTATAGCTCGTCCCAATAATATAATAAATTATTCATATTTAATTTGAAAGAACGTTCACTTAAATGTGATATCATTGCACCGGTGTGGCATCCATTATATCACTTGATTTCCTTTCATTCAATTCATGGTGTCCTCTCTTTATGAAGAAATACAAAGCTTTAATGTACTTTGCCATGTAAGTATCATCGAATTAATATATCCCAATATTTAGGTTTGATAATGTCACCATTATCAATTGATCTATAAACTTTCATGGATATTCCATTGGAAGAGTTTGATTCAATAGATCTTGTCAGATTCTAAAATATTAAGTTATCTAAATTTATTTTCCTTGTATTCCAAATAGATTGATTACTAGCTTTGCTCGAATTTATGGAATAACTGAAATCAGAAATGGAAGAATAGCCACATAAAAACACCATCCACACAAATGAACACAAGATTTATTTTGAGAAACCCAATATAAACAAAATCCAATTAGAAGGTGAGGTTTATCCTCTTCTTTCTTGGTGTAAATTTAAAAAATGCACATACAAAGGCATGACAACTAATATCGAGTTACTTTTTAATGTTGTTTCCTAGATGACTACTTCATTATCTTCCTCCTGCCCTATTATGCTTTGAAATTACCTTAGATATTTTTCTCAAATATGAAAAACGTATAATGAAAAATAATGGAACCCATTCTTTTCCTATGGAGTTACCTTTTGACATTGTTGTCTTTAGTAGCATCGTCTATTATGCTTTAAAAATTTCTCAACTATGGAACAAGTATAATGCAAAACAATGGAACCCCTTCTCCTTCTAACGTCCTAGTATTTAGCATAGCTCGATAGCCATCTAGGGTTATGGGTTTGACTTTGTTAAACCATCAATTTGATAGGGATGTAGATCTTCTAGAATATTATTAAAATATTCATGTGGACAACCTCGTATGTATGAGTAATCGTGGCTAACATGGAATCCACTCATACCATGGTGGCCAACTAGGTAGGTGAACTTGTAATAACCCCAACATATGAGCATCAATTGACATGATATTTATGTTTTTGGAACTTAGGCTTTGGTGTAAATAAATTGCAAGGGTCCTTGTGTAATATTTGGACCTTACATCCTTGAAAACAAGCATTTGATGCCTCAAAATGGCCCTAGAATGTTCCAAACCTCAAAATTTCAAAGTGAGATATGATGCTAAAATGGCCCTGCAAATCGATCCCTCTAATATTTTCCACCTAGAAAGTATTAGGATAGATGAAATGTAGTATGATGATCTAATTTGGATCACTAATACACAATCCATGACTAATAGATAATTTCTTAGTTTTAATCTTCTCATTTTTAAAGAATAATTCTACTAATTTGGAATATAAGAGATGGATTGATTCAATTTGGAAATGCATGTATTGTTAAGTAAATTGAGAAATATTTTTCATCTATCCACCTTTGCATATTTTAATTTTGATTCAAATCTAGTATGTTCAACTCAAAATTGGAATTGCTTTTATAATTAAGCATTTGAAGGAGACAGTAGGCTAACAAATTTCCTCTTAATTTAAGTTTGTAAACCTTGCATGAGTACATTTACCCTTAGTATTAAATGATTTCTTGAAACATGTGGTCTTAAAATTGAAAATAAATTGTCTTGAAAATATACTTAGTCATTTTTTTATTGCATTCCAACCTTTAAAGACAAAAGGCCATTTTTTAATTATTGACAACCATTGAGAACTGAATGTTTGACATTTGGTTGCTTCATTTGTACAAATTTGAATAGCCATATGTAGATATTGCGTCTTCCAAAAAGAAATACTTACAAAAGAAAAAAGAGGCCATGAAAAAATAAGGTTTTTTTGTTTTTTAAACAATAACTAGTAATTGTATTAAGCAAAAATACGTGGCAAGAACATAAAGAAAATGGTATTATTAGCCTTGAGTTTTAAGAAAAATTGGTATTTCCTTGTTTGAAAAAAAAAACTTAAAATACTTATAACCACAAAAACTCCATCCATATATTTCTTACATGAGTAAATTCTAACTAATTGTTGACACAAAAAAGAACAAAAAAATTGCATGACTAAGTTGGATTATGAGCCCAACTACTTGTCGCCATATTTTTTTTAAGGAATGAGTAAGGGTATTTGTATCAACAAAAGTTTGAACTAGGACTAGAACCTTTACATAGATATTCATGTACAAAAATATTTGCTTCATCAAACGAGACAAAATTCTTGCTAGTACTAAGATTGTACATCCTTCTTAATATAAAGATATTACCACTGTAGATTCAATAGAAAGACCCAAGGATATAACAAAATTTGCAAACTATCATGAAAAAACAGAGAATTGAACAACATCAAATCACATTCTTCAAGACACTATCCAACATTTCATACCATGAAACTCAGCAATGACCCTGGCCATTAGCTTCTACCCCTTGGAGCATCGGGTTCTCTTTTTTCCATAGCATATATGGAACTAGGATCTCCCAACCACTTCCTTTCTCTAACATTCCTATTGAATTCCAATTTAGACATGCACAGATAGAGGGAATGGAATTTTCCCTTAAAATTTCAAGAGAATTCTCTATATCAAAGTGATGGAAAAGAAGTTTAGCCTCCAAAAAGAGTTGAAAGGAGCAACAATACCTTTATACCATATATCTTAATTTTTGGATGGAAGCAAATGATGCTTGAGAAGCATATAAGAGCCTATCGAGCACCATGCCAGCATTAACATTCTTAGGAGAAGCAGGATTATTCACCATCTTTGAAGAGAAACTTGGCACCAAAATCTTTAAAGTTATATTGACAACTCTCTCCTCGTCAATGCATGAATAATTTTGTTGAGTTAATTGTGAGGCCAAGAGGATCAATATATAACCAGATTTGATACCATACCACAAGTTGGGATGTAGCATATAATCCATAACCATCTCCATTATATCGATGGGACAGAAAATCAATGTTGGAGAGATGTACCACAACGAGAAAATTAATTCCATATCCCTTCACAATAAATTGATCACCATGCCAAGGTGATCTACTGAAAATCTCACAAAGAGCAGCATAAATAGACAAGACATTCACTATGGAGAATAGGTAACTATCTCTGCCACTTGGTGATTAAATAAAAACACCTTGGTCGATTCATGTTGTAACATGGCCAAAGAAGGAGGAGCCATTGGAAACAAGGCCCATCCAATCTTGAGGAGAGAAGAGGATAAACCACTTCCTATGTGAGAAAAATAGATCATTAGATTGCCATTTAAGTGAGGAGTGATTTCACGTAAGAGTTCTGAACTTGTGAGGCAAGTGGATGGGGTCCAATCCCCAACTAGTCTATATATATCATTATAGAACCAACATAACTAAGGGATTTGGGTAACCCTAAGCCCATGATCTAATTCAATTCTACCCTGACACAGGGTTACACCCTTTTTTTCAACAAATCAAGCTCATAATTCAAATGCCTAAACACACGAAATAATTTTGGATGATCAAACAAGGACCCAGAGGTGAGAATTCGTTGAGTGACTAACATGAAGTCTCTGAAGACTACATTCCACCATTAATTATGCCAATGAAGGGTATTTTTTTCTTTATCATTCTTTTCCAAAAAAAATTTGCCTTTTTTGTTGTCACATTTCCTAATTTTTCTATATCTAGCAGTTCTACTTACTTTATATCTCATCTTTTTCAGCCTAATTTTCCCAACTTTCCTTAAGATGTTATACATTTTGAGATTCCACTGAGCCTTGTTATGTCAATTATTTCTTAGATCAAAGGTTTTCATGTGAGATAATATCCCTTGACTACTATATTTCCACTAAGGTATCCTTAAATTCTTCTTTATATAATATTTTTAATTTGATAAGAGGCCCTAGTTTAGGCAGATCTTCCTTGAAATTTTTTGATACTCGTCCTTGGCTCCAACCCACCAGATTGGATTTTGTTGTTGCTTCTTAACTATCCTTGATCCTTTTTAGAAATTTTCCACTAGGTGTCTTATTTCAGAGCATGATATACAATGAAAAGAAACATGTTCATAATCTATTTTTTAGGTCCTAGAGTAGTTCTTGCCTTATAAATTATATTTGTTGCAAACCATTTGTTGAAGTCCATATCAACACATATGTGAGAATATGTAGTGGTGCTCCTCTCTTTGTTTAAGTACTTCTATTATATATCTTCCAAGAGATTTTCCATTAGCTTAAGGAGAGTTAGAAACCCATAAATTCAAAGGTAGATTTGGAAGTATAATCCATACAAGAGCCAAGGAGAGAGAATATCGAAGGAAGGAATCCAAAGTTTCATACATAAACCAAAGTTTCTCCAAACCAAGGAGTCGAGTTTAAAATCAAATCTATATCTTCAACAAGATAAAACTCAACAATGAAGTAACCCTTTTCATAGGAGTAAATAAAGACCTCTTATTTTAACTGAGGTTTCCAAGGGAATAAAATCCATTTATGAAAATCAACTAAATGAGGTCATAGTCCATTACAATGACAAGTAAGCCCATTTGAGCAATAGAAGGCCTCCTAGAAAAAAGCATCTTCCACTTTGGGAGTAGTGATTACAGGAGCTTCATGAATGAGGAGAAGAGGAAAATGAGGAACTTTCTTTACAATATTGTTAAAAGAAGTTTGACCATATTACCATTAGGAAAAAGATCCATATTTGTAATCATTGGCCATATTGGCAACTAAAGAAAAAGATCTGTGCAAATTTTCTCCCCATAGACTTCCCAAAGTCATAAAGACATGCTTGTGAGTGAGAACTAAGAAAACTATAAGAGGGGAGGTGTTGTAGTCACCACCATACCTAGAACATAACCACTAGGGAGGAAAGATCCATGTTAGATAGAAGCCCCAAAACAATAATATGGAAAAATAGACCCTGAAGAATAGAGAGAGGCCATACAAGGATAGATCAAACCATAGGATGGACTACATGCATGACTAGGGAAAAACCCTAGCCATAATGGATAGAACCCTAAATCGAACATTCATTAGAAATTTTAAAAATTATAAAATTAAAATTAAATGGCTAAAATGATTAAGAAACACTTGAAACTTATAATAATATATTAACTTACAAGTGACTGACCATGACAAAAAAAAAAAATCGTAGTGGAAGAGCACAAAGATCCAAATAAGAAAAACTACTCTAACACATATAATTACATAGAATTAAAAAATGTGGTCCTTAGTGGGGGGATAAATATCAAGTATTTAAAGATGAATCATATCACATACCATTTGGGCTATCAAGAGGTGAGGAAGATCTCAACCTATATGCATATAAAAATACACAAAGGTCACATCTTCACAATGTGGCAACCTGATCAACCATTTTTTCTTTTGCTAAGATGATAAAATATATTTTTGACAATGTAAATTTGAACAATAGGACTATATTCAACTAAGTTAGGGTTTTATTTCTTCTTTTGAATCCAAGGGTTTTGAAGAATATTGCAAATTTGCGAGATTTGAGGTAGCATTGACAACCAAGAAAGTGGTGGAATTTAAAAAGGCTAAAAAAATTTCAAAATAAGCGAGTATATCGTGGATTTTAGATATGCAATTCAAAACTTAGCATATGGAAATCAATCTAACGCAACAACTTCAAGTTTCTTTCAAATATGCTACCTCAGTTATTAATAAATTATATGGAAAGAAATATGCTTTGCATTTCAAAGAAGCTTGAGCTCCACTAATGCATGAGATAGTTAACAAAGTGTTAGTTTTTAATTAGGGATACATTTTTTAGTCAAAATTCCTAATGTAGTAACTAGGGAATAAAGAATCTTCTCAAGAAAACCCTCAAGTATTTAACATGGGTTCTTATTTTAAAACATCATTTATGCAACCAATCCATTTGTAGGACTTAGGTGGAACTAGACTCCAAATACAAGCCTTATGCATGTTTAATAATAAGAATTGTGGGAGCACAAGTATAAATAAAAATTTTCTTGGATCTATGACCATTTATTTCTCCATTATTTTAATCAATATTTTGTAAACTAATTTCCAAATTTCACAGGGGGCTATGAAAGTTCTAGGGTTAGTTGGAGATTGGAGTATTACTATCATCCCTTCTCATACTTACATTATTTTATCATTTTTATGTAAGATAAGTGATTATAAATCAAACAAGATTTTCCATGCATAACAAATATTTCAAAATCATACATATGAAACCAAATTAACCATTATCTAAAAAAATAGTAATGACAATATTCGCTTGATTATTACTACTAATATTAATATGTGAATGTATTATTTGTAAGAGCGCTTACTAAAATGTTTCTTCACTAGAAAGTTTCTAGGAAATTAGATAAAAACTGTATAAGAAGTAAAAGCACCCTAATGTCTTTTGAGGAATATAGTAATTTCTTGTGAAGTGATTGCTTCCTCTAAGAAATAATTAAAATGTTGTTATTCTACATTAAGGTTGTTTGCTAGATCCATGTGTTCTTTCTTTTGTTATTTAATGTGTGGATCTAACATTGATTTTATATTTCATTTTTAAACTTATTAAGATACACTAAAATTGACATCAAAGCTTTTAATTTGACCAAAAGTAGAATAATATCTTCATCTTTTTGGTAGATTTTTTGAGTGAAAAAGAGGATAATATAAATCAAATCAATTTCTAAAAACTTTTTATGTAAAATTTGAAAAATTCAATTGTAAATATAAGTATTGCTTAAGAATATACCCAATTTCAAAAAATCAAATATCGTCTTTGTAGGGGAGTTATCACTTATTTAAAAATAATTGTTTTAAGTTTCTTATAATGATGAGCACATAGTTTATAAATCAAATATATTTTGATAAAGTGCCCAATTTTCAGTGAAACTAGTGCCAAGTTATGTACATAGTCACGACATTTTATAATTTTGTTAGCATAATATCCAATTCAGAAAATATTGCAAAAGTTATGATCATTTTACTTTAATCACCTCAAACCCTAGCCACACAATGGAGCTCTATTAAAAAAATAATTTGCTGATTTCAAACTTTAGTCATATTTTTGGCTTATAGAAAGCTAGGTGTATCTTATGGGAAAAATACAGTGTCATACATAAAAGAAATGAAGTCAATATGGGGAGGGAGTGGAAATTTTGAGTGAATTTTAATTTAAGAGGTAATGTTATCATATTGTGGAAACTACTTAATCCCTAACGACACTTTCAAATGAAGTAATTAAATAAGTATTGTCGTGGAATGCAAAACGAAAAGATCAAAATAGCATTAAGGATTTTTTGAATTCACAAACTTAGATGTATTTAGTAAGAAATCATTTTCATAGATGTATTTAGTAAGAAATTATTATTATTTCTATATAGAAAACATGGATGGTGAGTAATTTCTTTTATATGTTGTGTTTTTTTATGGTATAGATTCATTTGATGTTTTTGAAATTTAAAGATATAATTTAAAAAAGTAAAGCTCTCGTATATTTTTATTGTTAAAATTGTCATTTTCATCAAAATTACTATTATAAAAATTATATAATAAATTGTTTATCACCTTGTTTATCACTAAATTTTTTTCTTAATAAAAACCCAAAATGTCAGAATTTACCAATCTCTCAAATACTAACACTAAATTCTTTTCTTAATAAAAAAACTCAAATTATGAGAATTTACCAATCTCTCAAACATTTGTTTTCTTGAAAATTTACTCAAACTTACCTAATTTTGATAATGGCCTTAAAAAAAAAGAAATTTTAACATTATGTTGACCTAAATTAATCTTTTTAACTATCCTTCGTTATCGTAATAAAAAAAAATAAAATTAGTTTAACTTTTTTAATATCATTCTCTAATGCTGAAAATACATATCACCATATGCCCATAATTAATGTATACATATATTTTTTTCAGAGAGAAAAAGCATCATTGTTTTATATTAAGACAATATAAAAGCATCGAAATATACAAAAAGAAGGCCTTCTATCAGCCATAAAAAATTTAATGCATACACATATATATATATATGGCTGTTATGTCATAATTTGATAAGCATAACAAACTATCGTTATAATAAAACTTACTTTGAAATCAATCTTGTTTTCATTAACACCATTCGACAGTGTTTCAGGGAATTTGTTATAAATCAATCAATCTTATTTCCATTAACACCATTGTTATAAATCAATTAATCTTATTTCCATTAACACCATTTGACACTGTATTTAAGGAAATTGACTATAATCGATTTCATTTAAAATTTTGATGTAACTAGAGACAATATTCAACCCTACGTCACCCAACATAAATCCATAAGTGAAACTCATAGAAAAATGGTATCCCAAACAAAGATTCCACACGTAATACTCATGGTGAACATGGTTGATGTGTTGTTATTCGAATAACATGCAGACAAACTTGACCAACTACAATCGCATAATTCCACATTGAACGTCCAAAAATCAACGTAACTTGTGGGGACGATGGGCATAGGAATGGTAGCTAGAATTAGCCATCCAACCCAATCTTCTGAGGAATGGATTCCTTAATAATTAGCCTCCCTAATACAACAAAACAACGTCATAATTTTTTTGGTAACGAGATGCCCGGCACCTTTCAAGACCACCCTGTACGTTATTCAAACCCAATAACAATCGCGGAACGTGAACCGCCCGACGAGATTCCCTTTCTCCCGTTGCCATCAGATTTAAATATTCTCAACAAAATACAAAGCAAGCAAAATTTTCTAAATGATCCGGGGATCCCTTAGCCTTTCTTTTCTATATAAATTCTGTGAATTCGACATCCCAATATCATGCAGAGAGAAGCCTATGGGTAAAATGGGGTACGCGCACTTGTTCTTGCTGTCGACGCCATTCTTGGGGCTGTTGACTTTAGTCACGCTATTGACGCCTCTCGGTTCACAATACTCGGCACACGATTTCTCGGAGCGCATCGTTGAGGACAGTTGCAGAGGTCGAAGGATTTTCATGTACGAATTGCCCGAGAAATTCAACACAGATGTCTTGAAACTGTGCGAGTTTGGGCTAGCAAAATGGCTCAACATATGCTCGCGAGTGGCGAATGGCGGCTTCGGGCAGCCGTATAACAGCTCCCTCGGCGAAGGCTGGTTCGACACGGATTTTTACATGCTGGAGATCATATTCCACGCCAGGATGAAGCAGTACCGCTGCTTAACGTCCGACCCGACTCAGTCCGACGCTGTATTTGTTCCCTATTATGCCGGCCTCGACGCGCTCAGATATCTGTATTCAAGCAAAGAGCGGGAGCGAGAGAGAGAGGCCCCGCATGGCGTGGGACTCATGTCGTGGCTGAGAAGGAGACGAGAGTGGAGGCGGCGGGAAGGGAGAGATCATTTCATGGTGATGGGCCGCACGGCCTGGGACTTTGTCGATAACCCCGAGTGGGGAACCGGCATGCTGGAGCTCCCTGGGGTTACCAACATGACTGTGCTCATGATCGAACAACGCCCGTGGCAGCGTACTGAGCAGGCCGTCCCTTACCCGACTTCGTTTCATCCGTCGCCGGGTCGTGAAATCGAGGAATGGACGAGGCGCGTGCGGGCATCGACGCGGACTCGGCTATTCGCCTTTGCAGGTTCGGTTCGCCCCTACGTGAACGATAGCGGCTTCCGCAGCTTGCTCATGCGTCTCTGCGCCCGGTCGCCGCGCAGTTGCCGGCTTTTGGACTGCGCGGCTGCTCGGTGCAGCCATGAGGCGGAGCCAGTGATACGGGCGTTCATGGAGTCGGTCTTCTGCCTGCAGCCCCGCGGTGACACACCCACACGCCGGTCGACGTTCGACGCCATCATAGCGGGGTGCATTCCGGTGTTCTTCCACAGGGACTCGGCGTATACACAGTATACGTGGCATCTGCCGACCGGTGGGGAGGAAAATGGTGGGGGCTATTCTGTGTACATTCCACAGGATGACGTGATCGCCGACGAGTCCGTGGTGGAGCGCGTGCTGAGAGGTTTGAGTTTGGAGCGGGTGACGCAGATGCAGGAGAACGTAGTCAGCTTAATACCGCGTGTCATTTACATGAGAAAGTCATCGACGGGCAATTCAGAGGCGGCGGAATCGTTCCGAGATGCGTTCGACATTAGCGTGGAGAGGGTTATTCGGCGGATTTCTGAGCAGCAGAAGAAAGAGGGCCGAGCACTAAAAGCATAGGAGTATAATTTCCAAATTGTTGAACTTATTTCGATTGCAAATGTCCTGGGACGGATCGCAGCGGCCATCCTGCTGTTGTCTATCCAATTTGTATAGAATTTTGAAATATTTCCTATGTTTATAATTGAGATAAAAATGCCCATTTCAAATATTCAAATCCCATTCCCCTCACTCGCTACCAGAAGGAAGGATGACGAAATCGTAGCGACAAGTTCAATTTTGATAATGTGGGACAGTGTTACACATTATTATATTGGGTTGTATTTTGTTTAATAATTTTTTTTAATTTTTATTTATCTGGATGTAGCAAAATTTCAAGTTTGATGACGAACTAACAGCTTTACATATCATACTAGGCTGTAGAATAAATCTCTTGATTGAAATAACTTTCAAACATACTGTCAACGTTATGAAAAATATCAATTTCTTTTTATTAGAAGTAAATAGATAGATTTGAGAGAGATTCAACGCATATGGTTGAACAAAAATAGTAATGATAAGCATGGTAGGACTATTCTATCATGGGTTACATTTTTAACCTTAAATGGAAGAACCATTTGCTTATTAGTTAGAGGTTGTCACTAAAAATTGTGGGACATCAATTTTTTCCTTTTCAAAAAATAATTATTGTTATGTGATAATTTATTTTTTTCTAAAATAGTTTTTTTTTTAATATTTAAATTTAAAATTTAATAATGAAAATTAAAGTTTACATAGGTTTACTAATTTACATTTCATAGATTCATAAAATATACCTCATAAAGAGACAAAGGCTTTGTCTAAATCTTTTATATTTTGGTTTTGGTTATTTTATTAAGATTTGAATAATACAATTTTTGCTTATTTTATAGAGATTTAGATTATATAATTTTGAATAAATTTTATTCTTTATGGTTTAAAATATATTTTAAAATAACGAATTGTGATTCTAATTCCATCTTACCCAATTTCTAATAAAAATATATATATTTAAAACTAAACTAAAATAAAAACAATTATATAAAACTAAACTAAAATAAATAAAACAATTATATAACTAATTGGCAACCCAATGTTACAATTTACCATTATAATTTGTTTTTGACTAAACAAGCTATTTGTTAATCAATGTCAAATTAGTAACATCCGGTGATTAAGTGACTCCGCCAACTACATACTCGGGTCACAATGTTAAAATTGTTTCACTGAATATTTAACATGGTATTCGTCAGTAACACGTAATGAGCCAACTTTGTTAATTAGATAAGTGAATCACAACATTGAAATTGGGTAGTTAAAAAGTTTATCTGGTTCATTATACAATATGCGAGTATAATTATTTCGAAGTTAGAATATTAATAGGTTTATTTTATATCATTAAAGTAATAGTATTTAATGATTAATGTGATTTTATAAGTGTATATTTTTTAAATAGTAAGAAAATTTAAAGATAATTATTATTGGTTATTATTTTGGTAATATTTAAGTAAAACCATATCACTTATAATTATTTGTTGGTGATCCTTAAAGAACTAAAGAACAAATTTTCACTTTTATTAAATATGTTAAATTTTAGGCCATTAACTTATTTCCTTATGTCCAAAAAATATTTCTCCCTTAACCAAATAAAAATAATTTTAAAACATACCCTATGCCCAATATACAAATATATATAAACCAAAATACTTTAAAAATAGCATTACTTATTCATTAATAATGTGTCACTTTCTCAACTAAATAATTGTATAAAAACACTAAAATTAAAAATATGTGAAAATATTGAAAGATTCGCATATTCATGACGCAATATTATATTAAAAGTCAAATATATACATTAATTAACCATTATTTTGCCAATGTTCACACGAAAACATCTCATATTCATGCCATTTAAATATAAATTCTTCAGCTGCATAGTATCCCTATTATTGTTTCTATAGTATAAGATTTCATATTTTAATTGCATGGTTTTTTCAACATAATTCATGTATATGTCAAATTTATTAGCTGTAAATTAATTGGTAGGTATGGAATTTAGTTTTTATTAGTTGTGAGACTAAATGAGGGATGAGGTAATTGCGACGCTGTGTAATTGATTGATGTTGTTTTTTAATAAAAATTTTCAATTTTAGTTATTTAAAATGTGTTTTAAATTAAATGTTTTGAATTTTTTGATGTATTAATATGAGAATTTGTTTGTGGGATAAGATATTACATAAGTGTATGTGAATTTTTTGTTTGTGGATAAAGGATCTATTATTGCCAAGTGGTTCTATTACCAAATTTAAAAAGATATAGATATTCTATTTTTCTGATTTTCATCCTATAATTTCTTTTAGGAGAAAACACATACTCTTAACCATTAAGCTCACTCAAACTACATAACGCCAATTATGTGTATCAAAATTCATTTATCTTATTCTATAAAAAAACTCATCAATACACCAAATTAACAATCAATTGAAAAATCTAAATCCAGTCTTCAATCAACTTATTACTTTACTAAATTACACGATTCATAACTTAGCGTTAGGGTAACGCGTGAGTTCGTCACCAGGGAAGGCGTCAGCACGCAGGCCACAAGCAGTGAAGGCCGCGTTAACAAAGTAAAACAATTTAACGGTCGTAGCCACCGTCGTATGCAACAGCTGGAGTTGTCGTCTGTGAATAGCTTGCAAAGTCGCGCGGAGAAAGTTCCGCAGTCGAGCTGTAGGGTGTTCTTAAGACAGCTGTGAGAGAAAGCCGACGCCATTTCGAAAGATGTGTGGGCCCGAAAAATAAAAAGTATAAGAACTTGCTTAGTCAAGGGATTCCGCTCGTGGGAATTCAGAAGCGTGCGGAAAAATTTAAAGGCCAAGACCATAAGAAGCCAAGTTTAAAAGGTAAGCTCATAAGAGTTTTAACGAACTTCTATGAAAACGGATTTTATAAAAGGTTAAGGATTTTATTAAAAAATAAAAACGATTTTATAAAAGGTTGTTAGAATTTTTTTCCAAATGAGATTTTATTAAAAGTTTATGAAAGATTTGAGTTTTACAAAAGGGTTTTTATTAAAGTGGTCTTTGAAAAAGGTTTGGCCAAGATTAGGGAAGGATTTTTTTTTTGGTAAAGAGGTTTTGTTAGATTAGGGAAGGATTTTTTTTGGTAAAGAGGTTTTGTTAAAAAAATTGGGGAGATTTTTATGAAGGAGATTTTTTTTTTAAATTAAAAGAAAAAAATAAGGTTTTTATTGGAAAGTGAGTTTAGGATTTTGCAAAGGTATGTTAGTCTATAAAAATATTTTGGCATTTTGTTAATTATGATAGTTTTTAGGGAAGATTGTGCCTTGTGAGGATGTATATTGAAAATCATATTTTCTTTTCGAGGTGATATGGAAGATAGCCTCATGCAATCAGGAAAGAAACTATTAAACAAAGGAAAGACTGCAATCATGGGTTGCAAAGTGCGATTGAAGAAGATTAAGAAAATGAATCGAAAATAAGAGATAGAGATTGTTGTCATGTTTAGAAAGGTTCAAACTGCAATCGAGGAACTGAGAAGTCTAGCAAAAGACGAAGAAGAATTTGGTGCAAGGGGGAGTGACATGCAACAACATGTTATGTCACAAGCAAAGAAGTCAGTTGCAGATCTAAGAGTAGATGAGCAAGACTCTGAGAGGAAAATAGAACTTGGAGAATCTCACTCAAAAGTGGATGATGGTTGTCAAGACCATAAAATTGAAACCCATTATGCAAGCATGCATATGGATGAAGAAGATGCAACAAAGATTGCAGAGAGAGAAGCGGTAGCCTCTGTATGTGAAGCAGAACAAGAACATATAAATGCTCAAGGAATTCATTGTAACGTGGATGGTGCAGATGATTGTAAATCCCATTGTGATGAAACACAAGTGGATGATGTCTGCAAAGTGAGATGTGAATTGGTGCAACCAACCACAGATGATGGATTTGGTGAAGTTGAAATTGTCAATGAAATTGACAATGAGCATATACATGCTTTGATATCCCACCATAGTGTAGATGAAAATTATGTTGATGATATGTGTGGTTTATTTTTTGAAACAGGGATTGATTATGGCAATATGGTAAGCACAATGTTTGATGAAGAATTGAAGGTTGAAGCTGCCAATGTAGCAGCAATATATGAAGCAATATGTCATCTAGCAGCAACTAATGATCAAGAACAGGATAAAATGATTGAAGAGTTTTTGATGAGAATATCCACTGACCACATAATAATGGAAGATAGTTTCAGTGAAGTTGAAAAGAAGGCGGAGAAGGAGGATGTAGAGCAGGATGCTCTCACTAAAGAGCATAATAAAGATGCTTTTAACATTGTTTCTCAATATGCAAGTGTTCGGAATAGCATGGGAGCAGAAGTTGAAAGCAAGGTTGTTAATAAATTTGATGCAAATTTGAAGCTCATTGAAGAATGGATTCAATAACCAATAGAACAAATTGATGCAAGTCTTAAAGCAATAGTACATGATGATAAAAGTGAAAAGAATGATATGAAAGACAAAGATGAATGCATTGAAACCATTTTTCAGCAATGGAGTCAAGCAGAGATACGATTTTGCTATCCGGAAATATGGCAGAAAGAAAGACAGGGATATGAAGCGCAAGAAGTAGAGAAAATAAGACAGTTTGAAGCTGCAATGTTGTGGAAGCAGTCCATGGTTAAACAAATATTTGAAAAGGAATGTCTAGTAGAGATCAGATTGTGTTTCAGCACAAATTCAAGAAAATACAAAGAAAAGTTGCAGCAGTAGCAAGTAAAGAAATATGGAGCCTACAACAAGAAATTGCAACAGAGAAGGAAGCAATTTCAAGGATATAAAATTTGGAAGAAAGAAAATGCAAAATTGTGAAAGTCTTAAGTCATTGTAATCCTAGCTGAGACATAGACCAGTAGGAATTTTTCAGTGATAATTGCTTTAATTTCTATTATAAGCCTAATAGGCATAGTTGAGTCATGTTGAGTCACGTTTGAGTTATTTTGAGTCATACGGTCATAATTAAGGGGGGGTGTTAGAAATTCTAATTACTCCCACATGAAGAGTTGGCTAAAATTAGAGAGTCAGTTCACTGAGCATTGAGTGTTCAGTGTTGAGCGTTGAGTCAAGTCGAGTTAAGTGATAGACGACTTTTAGTGTGTGGTTGCATGTCAAGATATTTTAGGCGAGTCGCTAGTCGAAAAGGTTAAATATCTTTCACCTTCAAGGGAGTTCAGCTTATTCCCTTGGCGTCTAAGGTAAGAGGAGGGACTAAGTTGAACTCCCCCTTGCACAAAAATCTTCTTTGTATTTTGCTAGACTTCTCAGTTCCTCAGTTGCGGCCTGAACCTCTCTAACCATGGCAATGATCTTTACATCTTCTTTTCGATTTCTTTCTTAATATGCTTCAGTCACGCTTTGCGACCCATGACTGCAGTCTTTTCCTCTGTTTTATAGTTTCTTTCCTAATTGCATAATGTTATTTTCCATATCGCCCCCAAAAGAAAATATGATTTCCAACATGCGCCCCTATAAGGCACAATCTTCACCCAAAAACTGTCATACTCGACAAAAAATCAAACAATTTTATAGATAGATGGACTTTACAAAGCCCTAAATTCTCTGGCCAACAAAAATATTTTTATAGTCTTTACCAAACCTTTTTCAAAAATCAGTTTAATAAAAGCCCTTTTGTAAAACTCAAATCTTTCATTAAATTTTAAGGAAATCTCCTTGGAAAAAAAATCCTTCAACCTTTCATAAAATCGTTTTTTTTCATAAAATCCTTAACCTTTAATAAAATCTCTTTTTTCATAAAAGCTCGTTCAAACCCTTATGAGCTTACCTTTTAAACTTGCCTTCGTATGGTCTTGGCCTTTAAATTTTCCCACGCGCTTCTGACTTCTCACCAGTGGAATTCCTTGACTACGCAAGTTCTTGACTTCTTTTTTTTCGGGCCCACACACCTTTCGACATGGCGTCTAAGCTAAGAGGAGTTACAGATGACACGGTATGCCGGTTTTCTCTCACAACTGTCTTAAGAACGACCTACAGCTCGACTACGGAACTTTCTCATGCGACTTTGCAGGCTACTCACAGACCACAACTCCAGCGGTTGCTTCACTGCGTGAGTTCTGCGTGCTAAGGCTTTCTACGATAAGTTGTTGTTTTTCTATTGATCACACAAAATTTGATTTTTACAATAAACTGGGTGAAGGATATTTAAAATTTTCCAATTAACTATTTGCCTAAAACAACTTGACATACATACATACTTAATTAATTCACACTCTAAATATGGACTTCACTTAACTCTTCATCCATCACTGGACTTGACTCAATGCTCAATTAACTAACTCTCTAATTTTAACCAACTCCTCATACCAAAGCAATTACAATTTCTAACATTACCCACCTTTCCTTATTTTTTATTCTTAATAATATATAGTTTTTCATATAGTGCATACGATTCACGGATTATTGTTTAAAAATATTTTGGTTTTTTATATATATTAATAAAAATCACAATTTTTTTCATTCTAACCCAACAAAACAAAACAAAAAAGTTCACATAATGTCACATTGATTTTCCTGTAAAATTAATCATCTTACCTAGTTATGCAAAGAAATTTGACTCCACATCCCAACCATGGAATCCTTTTGATTATTCCGTCAAGGCCTCGAATATAACCTTCTATAGAGATTCTTTAATTTAAACCTGTAAATTTAACGTTCAAGTATACAAAATTACTCAGCAAACTGAGATGCCGAGTGTCAATGGTATTGGGTAAGGTATGTCTTGAGATGCCCAGTGTCACTGGTATTGGGTAAGGTACGTTTAAAATTGGGTATATACAAAGTTCTATGGAAGAGATTGGAAATGCTTTGTACTTTTATATATATACTCAATTTCTTTTTAAATAAATAATAGGTCAGTGGTCATTCTCCCACAGTTGAGGATTTACAAAAAAAATTTATATTTCTTTTGGTGTTTTGTTGGAAAATTAGAAACTTTGTCACAACAACGGTTTGATAGTATATGGATAATGCAGTTTTTATATAATCATAAAAAATATGATTAGTAAATGTGGAGAAGGTGCTAAGAAATGTCTATAGGATTGTTAAATTAAAAAATTGTATTTTGGTTTAGATAATTAAGAAAATAATAATTAATATAGTAATAATTTTAATACTTTCCTCCAAATAAAATTTTATTGGTTAAGAAAAAATTCATGTGAGATAAAAATTTGAATTTAGTGGGAAGTTAATCCCAAGCGGATGAATGTTTTGATAGGGTAGTCTAAAATGTTCAGAGGTGTTATCTTCTATGTTGGCCATATAGATTGATGGCAAACGCTGGTTATTTTCTTTCTTACTGAAGCAAATATGTCTTAGGGCCTTTCCTTTACATGCCAAGGTTATCAAGTAGTCAGCATTATCCAATATAAGGATGAAAGGTTATCCTCTTACACCATGTGTCATTTGTCCCCTCTCAAGGGGTTATACCAACTCTTATGACTGAAGTAACAATAAAGTTATCACCACACATTATCCTTTTGGACCTTACTTTCACAAAGGTCCTATAAGGCAAAGGACCAGCCCAATAAAGAAATGGATCATAACTACTTCATTAAACAACCAGATGAGTGCAGTGTTTAATCAAATGGAGTGCAGATGATGTTTGCAAAATTCAAGTTACAACAATGAAACATCCATATATAAAGGCTACTTATGATGTCATCTACCAAACCATCAATCGTCAACTAAAAAGGATCAACATATTAAGAAAATCACAGGGATTATCATCAAACACAATCATTCATAACCTTGTCGCAATGTTTGAACAATATAGTTATTAATTGTTGATGTATCATCATTTTTTCAGGTCATGATATAAATGTGTTGCAAGTATACAAAATTACTAGTTCCTTGTATTAAGGCTTGATTTCCTAAATTTAGCCTACTCTTTTAGAGAAGCCAAAAATATTCACACCTATTGTTCTCCATTCTTGATGGCTTCACAACCATACAAAGACATAGATTAAGAGACATGAAGAAACACAACTTCATAAAAAGCATCAAACTTTGCGTTGACAATATGATTTCATACTACAGACATTGTGATGGACCTTTCCTTGATAACATGATCTCATAATACAACATTGAGATTGAACATTCACATGGAAATGGATTCCTAATCAAAATACTAGACAAAAGGGTGTGAAAGGTGCCCACCATCATAGTCTTTTCATTACAATAACTTTGTATATAGTAAGAAGTACTTTACAAAATCATCTCAAAAAAATAATGGCCCTAGTATGCATTGCACATTGTATAGATGTTAACATTTTTCCATGTTTCCACATTCGTGATAGGATCTTGAATAGAGAGCATGTTGCATCCAAAGGAATAATTATTTTCCTTTTGCTTGCCAAGCTTCTGAAGGACAATTCAGTAGAAGCATCCCTCTCCATCACAACCCTCAGGGCTTCATGCACACAATTGACAGATGGGTTTTTTGGATGTTTTTCAGTGACTCTTTCCATGCTTGTCATAATAAACACATTCTTCATCATGCCACCCAAAGAAGAAATATTTTCCTTCACAGTTCTCAGCCTTAGAGAGTGAAGGGTCCGATTCAAATCATCAAAAAGGTATAGGCTATCATCACAACATAGAGATGCTTTCATGGCAAGCCTACCCTCGCTGTTATCTCCATCTCCATCTGCTTCCTCTACTCTCAATTCATCCATTTTTTTTGGCTCAAAATTTCTTTTAGCAAATCTCTGATACACGTCGCTTCAAGTCTTTCACATGATCAATCACTTATGCAAGTAAGGAAACCTTGACTATCTACATCATTTGGAAAAACCATGACCCAAGTAAGCTCCATCACATAGAGAATAGCAGGAATAATAGAATTATCCTCCTACTAACAATAATACTATTCTCACCCAGCCTTATCAAAGATCAAGTCTAAAAAGTCTAAAAATTCATAATAGAACACCAAATCATGAAGCTAAGGCCTGAGTATAGGCCATGAGGCACTCATACACAACCCCGACATATATACATATTAGACATGGAAAAAAATCAAAACGTGAAGCTTAGACCTGCACATTGCCCTTGAAGATGTTACAAAATGTAATTATGGTATTTAGAGCATAAGAGAAATTTTATATTTCACTAAGAAATTTATAGGGTGGAGTCTCTCCTCTCTTGCCTGACTTGCCTAATTTTGTAATATCTTTCAAACATTATTTGAGTTAGGCCGAATAAAAATCTCCTTTCATATAAATATAATCAT
>APFE030339418.1:113481-124430 GCA_000404065.3 Pinus taeda
TGATGCAGGAGCAGGTGACTCAGAGAAAAGCCTGCACTTTCTATGTTAAAAATATGTTTTTTCCCCAGTTAAAAATAGGAAAAAAAATAAGACATGCTATCTTTTCTCTAAAAGTAGGATTAGCATGGAGAATAAAACTTACTAAATGGTAAAAAGCTTAAATTATTAGGTAAAAGCCGCTTTTGTACTAAATAAAGATTTACATTATGAGTAAAAAAGAAAAAGGATGTAAAAACTTAGCCGCCAAGGAGGAAAGATTTCCTCTCATGTAAAAATCTGGAATTAGAAATTTTTATGCATGAACAATGAGAAAATGAATGTATTAGCGACTCTTCAAAAAGGAAAAAAGACAGAGTGTGTTTTGGATGGAGAGAGAGCGCGGCCCTGTGGGAAAATGTTGTTTAACTGTGTAATAGAGGAGATCCGGCGCTGTTCATAAGTTGATGGTTGAATAAAATAATTTGGGGATGCTTTACAAAGTCCATGGTGCGTATATTGTCTGCTATTTAATAATTGTATGCCTGTAGATCAATGGGAGGCGGTGGAAATTTGAATGTTGAATGCTGTAGCAATTAATATAAATCGTGGTAATTACATAAAAATTTACAGGGACCATGGCTGTGAAACCAATTCCCATACACTGCTATTATATTTTCCACAGCCTTATTTGTAATATTACCAAGCGTGGGGGTAGTATTTACCAGAATGCTGTAAGCTGTCCATTTAAATTAAAATACGCTGCTCTCATAATTTGAATGGTTTGATGTGCGTGTCTGTTAATGAGCTGAGTGCATATATGGTGCATTGAATACGCTGCTCTCATAATTTGAATGGTTTGATGTGCGTGTCTGTTAATAAGCTGAGTGCATATATGGTGCATTGAATTAGTTACAAAACCATTGAAACGATGTGTGCCCACCTATTGTATAGTGTGCAGTTATAAAGTGACATGTGGGTGCGTTCCAGGTTCTGTGCGCACATTATATATACACCTTACTTTCATTTATAAAAACAGTGAGTAAATAAGTGATTGCAAGCAGGCGGAATTATTATAAGGTTATGACAGTGAATTACAAGCATTCTCCTATTGCACAAAGTTGAGAATTAATGACTGATGATCTCCGGGAATCTACGAGAGAACAAACCGAGACATAGAAGATATTGCAGTCAAACTAGGAAGACTGTCATTGGAACCAGCAAGCAGTCCATCATTAGTGGTATCAGAGCCAGCAATTGGCGGTGAAGTAAATCTCAGGAGCAGTAGAAGGATGGATTTCAGGATTGGAAGAGGACGAGGATGTGGATGTGGTGGAAGAGGACGGCATGTTGGGGATGTCGAATTGAGAGAAGATGTAGAGGAGCTGCGAGCTAGGTTGGATGCACTAACCTCCGGTAGGAATATAGATGATGGAGATGTGAGTGAACCCGAAGCTGAAGCTACTGAGGAGGAAGCAGTAGAAATTTCTCCTGAGATGAAGATTTTTCATTCAGTGATGAAATCCACAGCTAGGCCATGGAACCAGTTAGTACCAGTATATCAAGGAGGACTAAATCCAGAAGAACTGATTGACTGGATTAATAGCATGGAGAAATTCTTCGATTATGAAGAAATGGAAGAGGAGAAGAAAGTAAAGTTTGTTGTCACCAAATTAGTGGGCCATGCAGCGCTCTGGTGGGATGGTGTACAGGCAGAAAGGATAAGACAGGGCAAGCAGCCAATCAAGAACTGGAGTAGGATGGTAGCAAAGCTTAAAGGTAAATTTTTGCCCAGTAACTATCAACAGACATTGTTTAGGCAAATGCAAAATCTTAGGCAGAGAGCTTTGACAGTAAAAGAATATACAGAAGAGTTCTATAAGGTGAGTATAAGAGCTGGAGAATACCAAGACACAACTGAGAGAGTGGCTAGATATATGAATGGCCTCGGAATGGACATTCAGGATGAGATAAGTCTAATGTCTCCAAAAATAGTAGAGGAAGCCTATCAGATAGCACTGAAGGCTGAAGAAAAACTCATAAGGAAGCAGTCTGCCAGGGGGAGAGGGACTTTCAGAGGGAAAGGAAGTCAAGGTGGTAGAGGAAGGTCTACAACACCTAAAGATGGACCTAGCAGTAGCTCAACCCCGCATGCATCCAGAGGAGGTGATGCAAGAGGCAGAGGAAGTTTTTACAGAGGAAGAGGAGACAAAGGAAGGGGCAGAGAAATAAGATGTTACAGGTGTAACAAACCGGGACACCGAGCTTTTGAGTGTCCAGAGAATGCAGAAGTAAGGCAGAGAAATGCAATTGTTGCTCCAGCTGAGGGAGAGGCGCCAGTGACAGCAGTACCAGAAGAGGAGAACACAGCAGAGAAAGGAGAATCTTTGGTACTTAACAAAGTTTTGATTAAATCAGCAAAGGAGGTGACTGAACCACCGCAAAGAAAAACTTTATTTAGGACAGTATGCAAAGTTCAAGGGAAATGTTGCCAGATGATCATTGATAGTGGCAGCATTGACAACTTGGTTTCTACAGAGGTAGTGGAGAAATTGAAGCTGAAAACAAGGAGGTACCCAACACTGTATAAGGTGTTATGGTTACAAAAAGGATATCAACTACTGGTAAGTGAACAATGTGAATTAGAATTTCAAGTGGGCAAGTACAAAGATAAAGTTGTTTGTGATGTGATGCCTATGGACGTGTGTCACATATTGCTGGGGAGGCCTTGGCAATATGACAGAGGAGCCATGCATGATGGGAAAAGAAACACCTACAAGTTTGAGAAAGATGGTGTTAACCATACATTACTACCACTACCAGAAGAAGGCGGACCGGGACAGAAGACAGATCCAAAAACTCTGCTACTTGGAGGAAAGGAGTATTTGAAGCAGATGAAAGAAGGTGAGGTAAGCTATGCTGTAATTTGCAAGCCCAAGGTAATCATGACTTCTACCAAAGTTTCTGATTTACCTATTAAAATTCAAGAAATGTTGGAGAGTTATTATGATGTTATTGTTGATGACTTGCCTAATGAGTTACCGCCTATCCGAAGAATTAGTCATCATATAGATTTAATTCCTGGAGCAAGCTTGCCTAACAAAGCAGCATATAGAATGACTCCTGCAGAAAATGAAGAAATTAAGAAACAGGTGCAAGAATTGCTTGACAAGGGGTTGATCAAAGAAAGCTTGAGTCCTTGTGCGGTACCAATAGTGCTGAGCCCAAAGAAAGATGGATGCTGGAGAATGTGTACAGATTCAAGAGCCATTAATAAGATCACAATCAGGTATAGATTTCCGCTACCCAGAATTGAAGACCTAATGGATTGCTTGTCTAGTGCAAAATATTTTTCTAAATTAGATCTTAAAAGCGGGTATCATCAAATAAGGATAAGAGAAGGGGATGAGTGGAAAACTGCTTTTAAGACCAATGAGGGGTTATATGAATGGAGAGTGATGCCTTTTGGGTTGTCCAATGCACCAAGTACATTCATGAGACTTATGAATGAAGTTCTTAAAGAATTCATTGGTAAATTTGTAATCGTATATCTGGACGATATATTAGTCTATAGCAGGTCTAAGGAGGAACACTTGAGGCATTTAAACTATGTCCTGCAAAATCTACAGCAAGAAAAATTATTGTTGAACTTGAAGAAATGTTTATTCCTGAAAGAGGAGTTGGTGTACTTGGGATTTGTGATTTCAGCTAAAGGATTAAAGATGGATCCAGAAAAGATCAAAGCAATTGTGGAGTGGCCTTCACCCAAAAGTGCTTTTGAGGTAAGGAGTTTTCATGGTCTTGCTAGTTTTTACAAAAAATTCATTAAGAATTTTAGTAAGATTAATGCACCTATTATTGAGACCATAAAGAAAGATAAACAGCCATTTAAGTGGACTGTTGAAGCAGAGAGAAATTTTCAGCTGTTAAAGGAGAAAGTAACTGAAAATCCTATTTTGGTTCTTCCTGATTTTAACAAAACCTTTCAAGTTAAGTGTGATGCCAGCGCAGAAGAAATTGGAGGAGTTTTGAGCCAAGAAGATAGACCGATAGCTTATTTCAGTGAAAAGCTAAATGATGCAAAAAGGAAATATTCTTCTTATGATAAGGAGTTTTATGCAGTTGTGCAGGCATTAAAGAAGTGGCGACATTATTTGATGTCAAAAAGAATTTATTCTCTATTCAGATAACCATGCTTTGCAGTTTATCATGCAGCAACCAAAGCTCAGCCAGAAACATGCTAAATGGGTGGAATATCTTCAAAGCTTTCATTTTGTGTTGAAGCATATAACTGGACAGTCAAACAAAGTTGCAGATGCCTTAAGTAGAAGGAATGTTTTGCTGCAGGAAAGTCAAACCCAAGTGATGGGTTTTGATTTTCTCAAGGAGTTAATGAAAATGATTCAGATTTTAAAGAGGCATTTGAAGCTTGCAGGAATCCAGCTTTAGCAGATAGGAGCAAGTGGTTGGATTATTTTCTACAAGATGGTTTGTTGTTCAGGAAAAATCAGCTATGCATACCAGTCTGTTCGATGACGGAAAATTTAATCAAAGAAAAGCATAGTGGAGGACTTGCAGGTCATTTTGGTACAGAGAAGACTTTGGAGCAGCTCAACAGGTTTTATTTCTGGCCAAGAATGAAATCTGAGGTAGAGAAGTATGTAAGAAATTGTAAGGTTTGTCAGTATGCAAAAGGAAGAAACCATAACACTGGATTATATATTCCATTGCCCATTCCAGATAGGCCTTGGGATACGATAAGCATGGATTTTGTGTTGGGATTACCAAAAACTCAAAGAGGGTATGATTCAATCTTTGTTGTAGTAGATATATTTTCAAAAATGGCACACTTTATTCCCTGTTATAAAACTAGTGATGCTTCTCACATTGCTAACTTGTTTTTTAAAGAAATTGTAAGATTGCATGGGTTGCCCAAAAGCATTGTTTCAGACAGGGATTCAAATTTCGTGGGACATTTCTGGAGAACATTATGGAAGAAGTTGGGAACTAAGTTAAGTTTCAGCTCAACCTATCATCCTCAGACAGATGGACAGACTGAAGTTGTAAACAGAAGTTTAGGCAATCTTTTGAGGAGCCTTACTACAGAGCATCCAAAGCAATGGGATCAAGTATTGCCACAAGTTGAGTATGCATATAATGATTCGCCAAACAGGAGTACAGGACAGAGCCCATTCCATATTGTTTATGGAATGCATCCTAGAGGAATATCTGAACTAAGAAATTTGGGGAAAGAAGAAATGAGGAGTGCAGAAGGTGAAGACTTTGCTTCCAGGATGCAATCAATTCATGAACAGGTGAAACAGCAGCTGCAAGATAGCAACATCAAGTACAAAACCAGAGCAGACATGAAAAGAAGAGAAGTGAATTTTGAAGTTGGAGACTTGGTGTTAGCACATCTTAGGAAGGAGAGATTTCCAAAAGGTGAATATAATAAGTTGAAGTCTAAGAAAATTGGACCATGCAAGATACTGAGGAAGTTCTCTACAAATGCTTATGAGATTGAATTGCCACCTGGTGTGGGAATATCACCAATTTTTAATGTTGCAGACTTGTATAAATATGAGGATAAAGCTACAGATGATGCAATACAGGATCAAGAGACTACAGAATTTAATTGGGTAAAACAGCTGCCCACAGCAAGGAATTTACAGCCAGAAAGAATTCTAGACAAGCAGGTGCACAAGAAGACAAGGAGAAGGGAATACTTCCAGTATCTAGTCAAATGGAAAGGATAGCCAATCACTGAAGCTACTTGGGTCATAGAAGATGTTCTACAGAAACTGGGCAAATCTGTAGACCAGCTCATGGACAAGAGCCCATGAAGATTTTTTTCCTCAGGAGTCTGATGCAGGAGCATCTGATTCAGAGGAAAAATCTTCTGATTTATTCCAAGAAAAAATCAAAAAAATCTACAGGCAAGGAGTGGGATCCTTAGCGTGCTGTTCTATGTTTTTTAGTTAAATCTAGAACATGCCATCTTTTCTAGATAGAATAAGGCATGCTAGATTAGTGTTGAGAAAAAAAACAAAGAAAAGCTAAGATTATTATGTATTCCTACTTTCCATATGTAACTTCTTTTGTAATAAGGCAGCTAGGGATAGGAAGGAAAATATGTAAAAATCAGCTGCCAAGTAGGAAAGGTTTCTTTTCAGGTAAGAGTCGAGAATTAGAATTTTTTTTATGCATGAAACAATGAAAAAATCGAATGTGTAGCAGCTCTTCAAGAAAAACAGTGCTTGAACGATTAGGCGGATGTGTTGATTATATAATTGATATATAATAAAAGACTGTGTTTTTTTCATAGATTAGAACAGTGAATTGTGGTATTCTCGGCATGGTATTCAAACACAGAACTGTGGTATTCAAGCACCAAACAATGGTAATGCTGTTGTAAATTAAAACAGCGAACTGTGGAATCATTGAACGGGAATTAAATCTGAGTGGATATTGCTGGTGTGCGCACCCATAAAGAAAATTGAAGTCTGTGCTATTGTTATAACTGTTACACGCACCACGATTTGGTTCGTGAGGATATATACGTATTTGATTTGTGGTATGCGTATTCAACTTACCGTGCAGTCTATATATATATATATATTGTTCGTATTATTGAAGTTCCAAGATTGCTGTGTGCGTTTTTATAACTGTTGTGTGCATAATCTTAAGTCATGAGAGCGGCATAATCTTAATGAGAGCGGTTTTATCAGAGCGGCATATTCTTGCATTGTTAAGTTATGATTTTGAGTATCACAATTGCTGTGATATGTATACACTGGTGCAATGCGTGCATAGTAACAAGGAAAGGGTTTATCCACAGTTCAGCAGAAAAGGCATCTAATCCCAACTTGAATTGAAGGCCTTGTAAATTCTTTAAACAGTAAAGAAGTTGTTGATTTAATGACTGATGACCTCAGAGAATTGACTAGAGACCGAGATGAAGGAATAGAAGATATTTCAAGTAAACTAGGAAGACTGTCATTAGAACCAGCAAGTAGTCCATCAGTTTGTTACATTAAGAAGAATATCTCCCCCCATGCTAGGATTTATAAAAACTACTCTTACAACCAATATAGTTGGATAGAGATTACTGACATTAATGATAAAAATAACTACACAACAATCTGTTATTTCCCCCTCATCAATTCTAACTTCTATAAAAAAAAGAATCTAGATAAAATTGTCCTTATAATGGTTTAGAGAATGATATTTCTAGCCTAACAAATGAAGGTAATATCCTTTTAATGGGTGACTTTAATGATTGAACTTCAAGCAACCAAGCTATTATTCTAAGAATTCATTCCAACCCTAATCCTTTTTGGTTAGATGAAGACCTTACTCTTTGTAGCCGGTACAAAAGGAGCTCTAAAGACTTCGAGGAGAATTTGTTTGGGTCGGAGCTAGTCAAGCTCTACAGTGCTTAAGATCTCATAATTTGCAACAGTCTAAAGAAGTGGCCCAATTCTAGCCAGATGACCTGCATTCATGGGCTTGGTAGCAGCGTGGTAGACTATGCCATATCTGATCTCCCTTTACACAACGAAATAATAAATTTTGGCATCTTAAATAACCACGAGCCTGACTCTGATCATAGGCCTTTACTTATAACTCTCAATTTTGTCATGCATAGAGATCCCATAGAAGATAATCCTTATAGCCAAAAGAACTTAATCTTTGATAAAATAAAAATAATCTCTTTCTAAATGAATTAAAAACTAATTTACTTCCTTTATCTAGTATAGACAACATAGAAGACCTCTATCATAATTTTACTACAACCCTCTCATATTCTATTAACAAGTTCTCAATTCAAGTTTCAAGTAATAAAGGAAATAGCAAAACCAACCCTGGTATGACAAAGATTGTAAAAGTGCGAGGAGAGAAATTAAGGAAGATGTTGATGAATCTCTTAAAATTGGCAAGATAAAAATATACAAAGCCCTAACTAAAAGGAAAAAAAGGCAATATATTCATAAAAGACAAGAGAATCTCTTATACCTCTCTAAGGTAGATCCTAAGAAATTTTGGAGGCAGATTCTAACTAGGAAAACTAAAGATAATAATAAAATTACTTTACACGACTGGAATTCCTATCTTCAAAAGCTTTATGAATCTCCAAATATCATGGATCACTTTGAAACCCTGCTCACAACGAAAGACGTTTTCCCATTAGAAGACATTTATTTTGGGGTTAAATGCCTGGAAAATGGGAAAGCTAAGGACATTGAAGGTTACGAAGTGGAAATCTTAAAAATTGGAGGTCTTGTCCTCATCCCCCACATCCACAAGGTTTTCAATCAAGCGTTCATGCAAGGGTTCCCTAAACCATGGACTCAGAGCCTCATTATCCATATTTTTAAAAGTGGAGATACAAATAACCCCTCTAATTATCAGAAAATTATGATCAACCCCCTCTTAGCCAAGTTATATGGTATTATTTTGGAAAATAAATTGAGCATATGGCTTGAAAGTGAAGGAAAGCGTGCTAAATGCCAAGCGGGTTTTAGAAGGAAGCACTCAACAACGGACCACCTCATTATGATTAGGATCATTGTGGAGGAATGCCACAATGATAAATCCAATCCCTTTTGTTGCTTTGTGGACTTTAGAAAGGCTTTCGATACGGTTCCTAGGAACAACCTATGGAATAGATTAGAAGAGCTAAAGGTTCCTTTCGAGTTGAGAGCTACTGCTATAAGGTTATACGAGAATGTAATTGCGAAGTTAAAGATCAGTGAGGGGTGGTAGAAAGATATTAAATGTAATATCAGAGTTAAACAAGGTTGCCCCCTCTCCCCTACCCTATTTGGCATTTACATCGACAAGCTAGAAGGTTGTTTAGAGGAAGCATGTTGTGTTGGAACAATCTTAACTGGGATGGTCATCATCCTTCTTCTCTATGTTGGCAATATTTTTCTTCTTGCAAGGTGCCCATCTGATCTTGATAAGCAACTTAGACTTCTTAAGGATTTTTTCTCTACCATGGGTATGACCTGTAACACTGAGAAAACAAAAGTTATGATTATCAAATCCAAGAAGGACACTTATGCTAATTTTATGTATGACAATGGTAACTTGGAGGAATTGTCTTCTTACAAGTACCTAGGAATTGACATTCATCACAAGCCGAACTGGAACTATAGCATTGAGAAAAGGATTAATGGGGGGTGGAAATCTTATTTTGGTCTTGAAAATAATTGTAAAATGGAAAACCTTGTAATGTGGGATAGAAAGAAGTTCCTCTTTGAAACTTTAGTCACTCCTGTTATCTTATATGAATGTGAGGTTTGGGGTTGAAGAATATCTAGATAATCTTGGACAAATATTGAGCAAATCCAGAAGTGTTTTATAACGTATAACCTTAAAATTAAAAGCAATACACCCTATCCTATTCTCCTTATAGAATTAGGTCTTTCCCCTATCGAGAGCCTAGCTATGACTAGGCCTCTATTTGACAAGCACAAACTCAATAACATAGGAGACCATAGACATCCTAAGCTAGCTTTAAATTCTAGGCAAAACCAACTAAGGCTCAAACGAGGTTGGTATAAAGACACCAGGACCTAGTTAAACCATTGGGAGATTGACGAGAATGTTGTATTGCAAAACATTAATAACATTAAAAATATTGTTACTTCTAAGTTCAAAGAAAAAAAGTGGTGTGAGAAATATTTAGTAGCTAAAAGAAAATTAAGATATTATAAGGAGGTCATCAACCCCATCCTAGAAAATCAAAAGTATCTCTTAGTTTTAACTAGCTCAAAGAAGAAAATTAATATAGCCATGATTAGAATGAACTCTCATGAGCTCCATAGTGAAACGGGTCGTTGGGCAGTTCCTAAAACACCATGGATGGAAAGGTCTGCCATCTCTGTGAGAATATGAACATCGAAGATGAAAATCACTTCCTCTTAGAGTGCCCCACGTACAACTACATTAGATCTCAATTTCATAATCTTTGTTGCAATACTGACCTTCCTAGCCTTTTACAATGTCAAAACTATAGCGAGCTTGAGAGGCTTCTCACCAAGATTTTTGAGCATAGGAATAAAATCTCAAATCAAACTAAATAATTTGTTTCTTTAGGTTTGATAGACCAAAGTTTGCTCTCTCATCATCTTCATTGTCCTAATTTTAAATATTTAAAAATACATTTACTTTAAAATACTTCACCATATATTTGTTTTTCATTAAAAATAAATAACTAGTATAGTAAACAAAATAAGTGTTTTAACATTTAATAAGTGTTTTGACATTTTCTTTGTAATCCTAATTACTATTTTATTTTTTTGTTTTTCATTTAATATTGAATAAAATCTTGCATGGTAAAGTATTTATTAAAAATAGAAAAATTATTATATTTTTACTATTATTATCCAATTTTAAAGTCGTGAAGTCTAAAAAAACATACATACTGTATCTTTTTTGATTTTGAACCCGCGACCTTTAAATAAATACACATGCTCTTAACCATTAAACCTACTCAAAAATTTGAAATAGTTAAATGCTTTTCAAATTTGCAAAACATTACTCTTAATTTTTTTTTTTAAATCTAAAAAATTGATAAATTCCTTTAATTATTGTGCTTGTTCTCACATATTCAAGGAAAAGAAAATAAGTACGCAAGATTGTTAATGGAGCAGAGAGATCACAGAACAACATGATAGAGATTACCACTTCTGTTTGATCACAAGCTCATAATGGCTTTATAAATCAACTCCAAAAACCTATTTCTAAACGAGTTTTAACCATTTTTTTTAAATGATGAATACATCACTCTCATAATACACTTTGTTGTTCTTTTCTCTTTATTAGAATGTACTTTTTTGAAAAACATTTCTCTTTTTTATCTTCTAATTTGAGGTTACTATTTATCTTTTTTTCGTGAATACATTTAGAGTGTGCATATGTAGAGTATAATTTTATTATTATCTGGATGGATGAAATTGCATATA
>APFE030339418.1:146156-164260 GCA_000404065.3 Pinus taeda
CAGTTCCAAGAAGGAGTTTCATTTCAGGTGTTTACCTCAAGAGTGTAAAGATCGCATTCATGGGGAATGCAATAGCTTGAAACATCATTTTTAGGAAGAAGGTGTTCATAAGCATACACTTGAACTAGAGAGTTGTGGAAACTCTGAAACCATTGAAGAGGTTGATGGTGTTCCAAAGGGAGCTACTTCTTCATTCAATTCACCTCCTCATGAAGGTAATAAAGGTGAAAAAGAACGGTATAAATCTGGTTCTAATCATATTCCTTTTGATTATGTTCAACATGGTAAATTTCCATATAAGTATGGGAAAAGAATTACATGTTCCTTTTGTGGTTTGGTTAACCATAATGTTTTTAGATGTTAGAAGAGAATGGCCACATGCAGAAAACTTTGGAAGGAAAAGAAGCAAGAAGCCGAAGGTCCATTGGACAAGGCAAACCATGTTGTTGAGGAGATGCACATGTGTTGCACTTACTTCCATAAGCAAGAACATATTGTTGCAAAATGTTGGACTTTGAATCCAACAATGCTTCCACGAAACTTGAAGAAGGTGGAAAGAGAATGGCAAGAATGGAAAGAAAGATTCCATGATTGATGTTTTTCAGGATGATTCACATGTTGATGTTGATGTGTAGAGAAAGGAAGGACCTTTGAAATGGATTGGTAAGAAATGGTTAGAGTTCTTATCCAATTAAGATTGCATGTCTATTGATATGATGCATATATTTGCATTTATTTGTTAATGAGATGCAAGTTGCAGTATTCTACCAAGAAGGTGAATGGAAAAGTTGAGTAGGAGACTCACTTTATCGCTGCAACATTATGTTCATTTCAGCTTCGAAAGTACAGTGTGCTTAAGCAAAAGTTGAAGGATGAAATGCATGCATGAGAATGATGTGCATGAACATATGGATGTTAATGATTTCCTTGTCTTTGAACATGTATGTGTGATTAACTTGAAGGGTTGGTTGCTTCATTGTAAACAAGCATGTCATGCAATATTGACTTGAGAAAAGTTGATTTGGTCTCCAAGATGGAGATGATGATGAAGTGTTTCATCTTTGAAACAGAACTGTAGAATTCTTTTTCTACATGCTTGACTTGAAGGGTCTATTGTTTTAAAGGCATGTTTTGTTGGCTTGTTATCTAGTCAATCATTTGTATGTGGACATAAGACATGGAGGTGTTCACAAGATGTGAAATCTATTTCTTTTGTTTAAGCAGGAGTTTAGGCCATCCAGTTGTTGTCTGTAATCCTATTGTTGTTAACGGTTGTTGTTGACAGTTTGTCAAATAGTTACAAATCAAAATTTTGTGAAGCAGATGTAACTTAACATTGGTTTGAGCCACCTTGGATCAACGATCAAGGTAGAGAAGTTCAAACTACCTTCTATGACCTTCTTAGTAGGAGTTTTGCATGGAGTTAAGGAGGAAGACAATCCTTCCTAGGAGGACAAGCACATCCAAGAAGGGAGTGTTCAAAGGCTTTTGTTTTGAGGCACTATGCAAGGCAAACGTATGGAGGCTAAAAGAAGAGGGTGAGGCACTCTCATTTACTGTTCAGATCAGTATATCAATATTTTGGAGTCCAAAAGCTTTTTAGTGGGAAGGCGTGATCCAAAATGGATCTAACATAGATTTCTAAGTCTATGAATTTTCCTCACAGAGGAAAAATGAAATTCATTGGATGATTTTTAAAATAGTCTCATTGCATAGATCTCTTAATTCTGAATCTAACGCAATTTGAATGGGCTAAAATGGACTTCAGATGAAGGAGATATTGTAAAAAGAAAAATTCCCATTGCCCTTTGAAAAGGAGGCATTTTCTTATTAAATGGACTTAAGAGAAATAAAGGCTTTCTATGGAAAAATCACATCAGAAGGTTCAAAGGGAGGACTTAGACCAAAGGCCTTAAGGACGCCTGATTGAGATCTCTGACATATCGCATTGGAGGTAGGCTACCATGCGATATCGAAACTCGGGCAAGCCGATAGAGTGATTGCGATTGGCGGATTGGCAGATCGGCAATCGACACAGTCAAAGGGAAGACCCCCGGGGCTGTTGCGATTATGATATGCGATGCGCCAATATCGGTGATCAATGATCACAACCACATAAAGGGTCAATTGACACATGCCTGTTGCGATTGTGATTAGTGATCATGGAACAAACCCAATGTGTTTGTGAATGTGATTTCATATAATTTGAAGTTCGGGTTATGCAGATTTCTTTGTATTTTCCGTGTATTTTGGTTTTTGGCCTACACAAAGCGATTGTGATATGCGATGAAAGGATGGACCCAAGAGGTTTATAGGGGTGATTGCATATTATTTGAAGTCCAGCTAAAACGCCCATGATGTGTTTTGCGTGCATTTTTCCTATGTATTTCCATTATATTGCTATTTCAGGATTTAGTCCGAAGAACGGCCAACTGTCTCTTTGCCATTATAAAATAGCTCCTATTCATCTATGCCATGTTGTAAATGGGTGTTTTGTAACAGGAATGCGTTATGTAACACATAGAGCCATTAAAATATAAGCCAAAGGGCTAGAAACAAAGATAGAGGGATGATTGCATAGAGAGGAAGACAGAGGGCTAGTCAAAGAGACGCAAAGCCGCCAAGAATGATTCCTCATGATTACACACAGGGAAACGGACATGGAAGCCATAGATCTGGGAGGATTCCTCACAAAATCCAAAGAGCTATGTGAAAGCAAGGGTAGAGGGATATTGATCATCTCCAAAGTTTAATAGAGAACTCCAAGGTTGAGAGCTAGACAGCTAGAGCTCAAGATAGCTGCGTAGAGCCAAAGAGCAAGATAGCTATGCAGAACAAGAGGGTTGATAGCTGCAAAGAGGTGAGAGCCAGAGCCGAGAGCTAAGAGCTAAGAGCCAGAGCCAGAGCCAGAGCCAGAGCTAGAGCCAGATCCAAAGCCAGAGCCAAAGTCGAGAGCCAAAGCCAGAGCTTGAGCGAAAGCTAGAGCCGAGAGCCAAAGCAAGAGCCAGAGCCAAGAGCCCAAGCTTGAGCCAAGAGCTATAGCCAGAGCCTGAGCTTGAGCCGAGAGCCAGAGCCAAGAGCTGAGAGCCAAAGAGCAAAACAGTCAAGGATAAAAATGGTATTCTAAGCCCAATGGTTCAGTTGTAACCTATTGGAGTTGAGTGTGGAACTTGTAAAAGAATTCAGCCATAATCCCAAAGAGTCTAATCAAGTTGATTAGAGCTCAAGGAGACATAGCCCAAGATATCAGGTGAACTCCATATTACATTATTGTCTCTTGTGTTTTCTTATTTGCTACATTATTTACTTTTATATGTATTTTATATCAGCATAAGCAAATGAAGTTAAGGCACATGATAAATTAAGAACAAACATAAGCATACACCTATTTCAATTTCTTTTAATTCCGTAATTATCAATCATAAGCATAGATCTTGGGAATATATATAAGCTTTGGAGTGGAGGAGGTTCTTGTAAGCTTGACAAGAAGCCTTTAGTTTCCCATTTTCAGATCATTCATGGAAAAATTTAGCAACAATTAATATCCTTCACCATGGGCAAATTCATCTGCACAAGGACCGATGTGGCCTAAAAATTGGTAGCGTCCTGTGGCACCAATTAACCCATTTGTCGAAATGTTACCCCAATCACATCCACCATTACAAGCTCCATTTGAATTTCCCTTGAATCCTCAACCTAATTTGTGTCCTCAATTACTTGCTCACCCAAATCCCAATCTGAACAATAGACTTGTCCAATATTTGGAGATCATTGAAAGTTTGGGTCCTGAAGCCAACTCTCTCTAGTGTAATGAGTTGTGGCTAATATATGGATGAGTTATCTTCCCAGAAGATAATAAATTCAATCAAGAACAAGAAGATAATGAAAATCTCATTGAAGAGTAGCTTTTAGTAGACCATATTTCTTCGATTGCGGTTGTTCCTAATATAGAGGCACTTGGTGTGTCGACTAAACAACAAGACCCCATTAAAACTATAGTTGATGCTCCCCCATTCCTCGAAAGACTCACAGTGATTAAACCGTTGGTCTATTCTGACTTTGATCTTGTAGAGGAATTAAAACATTTATTCATAAAAATCCCACTTCTCCAGGCTATACAAGATGTTCTAATTTATGTTAAAATGATTAAATAATTATGTGTCAAAAATCCTAGGAGGAAACCCAAAGACCCTACTATAGTCCATGTCTTAGGGACACTCTATGATCTTATCTTAGGGAAATAGATACCCATCAAATATGATGACCCTAGGAATCCAGTAGTCACTATTTAGATTCAAGGTCACAACTTCCCAAATACGTTATTAGACTTAGGAGTTGCTATAAACATTTTAACTGTATAAACCAGTGGTATCCTTGGTATCACAACCTTAAAATTAACTTTCACTATGTTGGACCTAGCTGAAAGATCAATAATCAAACCATTGGGAACTCTGAGAGATGTTATCATTTCTGGAGATTCTTGGGAGTACCCAATGGACTTTCTAGTTATAAATCCTATAAATAGATTGGATGGGAATCCTTTGATACTAGGGAGACCATGGCTAGAAACTGCAGATGCATATATAAGATTCCCAATAGGGAATATGACAATTAAAAAAGGAGCCGCTGTCAAAAATCTTGTCTTATACATGCCTGCTAAACCGAGTCTATCTATCAAAAATTACCAATTATTTGTGCCTAAATATCAGGAGGAAAACTTTTGTTCTCCTCTTATGTTGGATGAAGCCCTTGCATTCAAAATCCAAACTAAGGACGATATAATTAATGGATTTATTAACAAACCTTACATTGTTGAGAATCCAACATGTCAAATGCTAAAATCCATGCTTGATAATGAAACCTAGGAAGATCCACTAGTGGTTTTGAATAATTACCATATACATACGATTGATGTCCATAATAGCATTCCCATCGAAATTGAACTTGATAAAACTTTGAATATTAATTCCAATCTGAGTGATTAACAACGTAAAGAATTAATTCAGATTCTCTAGATATATAAGCAAGATTTTGCTTGGGAATATTCTGACATGAAGGGCATCAATCCACAACTATGTACCCATAACATTTATATAGAAAAATATGTCTGTGCTATTCGACAGCCTCAGAGAAGGTTGAATCCACAGCTTAGGGATGTAGTAAAATAAGAATTCCAAAAGCTCCTCGATGTTAATTTTATATATCCTATTTCAGACAGCAAGTGGATTTCACCATTAGTTTTTGTCGCTAAGAAAAATGGTAAATGGAGAATTTTTGTGGAATATAGAGAACTAAACAAAGCTACACAGAAAGACCATTTCCCCCTTCCATTTGTAGATTAGGTCCTTGACACTCTTGCTGGAAAAATTAAAAATTCTCCTTTCTAGACAGTTTTAGTGGTTATAATCAAATTCAAATTTCTCTCGAAAACTAAGATAAGACTACATTTACCTACCCTTCGGGAATGTTTTCATATAGAGTTTTACCATTTGAACTGTGCAGTGCACCAACCCTCTTCCAAGAAGAAATTTTAAGTATCTTTTCTGATTTAATTAGTGAAGGACTTGAGTTGTACATGGATGATTTTACTCCATATGATAACGAGTTTGACCAGGCTTTACAAAATTTATAAAAAGTTGTTGAATGATGCATTGCTACCATATTATGCCTTAGATATGAAAAATTTCATATGATGATGACTGAAGGCGTAGTTCTAGGGAATTACGTTTCTGCTACAGGAATTTAAGTGGATCCAACAAAGATTGAGGTAATTCTTACATTGCCTACTCCTCATACACCTACTGAGGTGTGTAGTTTCCTTGGTTGTGCTAGTTATTATCACATATTTATAACAAAATTTTCAAAGATAACAACACCACTGTATTTTTTGACAGGAAATGTTGAATTCGAATGGATTGATAGATGTGATGTTTCTTTTGTAGAACTTAAAAATTTGGTCTCAACAACCCCTGTGTTAAGAGGGCCAAAGTGGAATTTACCTTTCCACATTTCATCAAACGCATTAGACACAACGATAGGAATTGTCTCTAGACAGGAAGAAGACAAAAATCCTTTTTCCATTTATTATATTAACAAGAATCTCACACCGACAGAGCTAAATTATACAGTGACGGAAAAATGTTTTTAGCTATTGTGTATTCTATTAATAAATTTCTTCACTATATAATAGTATATCCAATCTTCTTGTATACTAATCATTCCGCCATTATATATCTAGTTAATAAAAATATTACCAATGACCAAATAACTCGATGGTTGTTGTTATTGCATGAGTTCAACATTACTATAAAGGATCACCCATGAAAGCAAAATATTATTGCATATTTTCTGTCTAAAGTACCTAAAATAGCCAACCCTTTACCAATGGAAGATCAGTTTCCAAATGAACACGTATTTGATATAATAATTAAGGCACCCTGGTATGCTGACATGGCCAATTAGCACGCATCAGGAAAATTTCCAGTGCATTTACCACCCTAGGATAGGAAATTTATTGCTCAATGCAGTGCACAATTCTTCTGGATTGACAACTACCTCTTCATATAGGGACTGACTTTCAAATCCATAAATGTATAAGAGAAGACGATATTTACTAAATTCTCAAGGCTTATCATGATGGAGCTTGCAGTGAATATTTTGCTGATAGCAGAACTAGGCATAAAATACTCCAGATGGTCTATTATTGGCCTACGATATTCAAAGATGCAAATAAGTATGTCTGGATCTATGATAGCTGCCAAATAATGGGTCATCCCATTTTAGCTAATGAGATGCCCCTACAGCCGCAACTTGTACCCTTTGAAAGATGGTCATTGGATTTCATAGGCCCTTGTAACCCACCATCGAATCAAAAGGCATACATCTTGGTTTGTACAAACTATGTGACTAGTGATATGGACTGCCTTGAGAGATAGTAACATCTGGGGGGTCACAATTCACCGCTCATAAAATTTCTTCTACTTTACAGAAGTACCACATTAAGCACATAGTCACTTTTCCTTACCATCCTCAAGAAAACATATAGGTGGAAAGAACCAATAAGGTTTTGGAGGAAATCTTGACCAAAATAGTAGTTGCGAACTACCAGAACTGGGTAGCTAAACTCCTTGAGACATTATGGGCCTATCAAACAATGTGGCATAATACTACTGGCTATTCACCATACCCCCTTGTTTTCGGTAAAGAGCCCATTTTTCCTATTGAATTCAAGATTAAGACTCTCGAGACTGCAAAAGAAATTGGATTGAATTTCACATAAGCACAAAAACAAGATTTAAAATACCTTAATAAACTATATGAGATGTGCCTATTGGCCTTGCAATGTACAACTATTATTCAATGTCAAAGGGCCCAGTGGCATGATCGCCTTATTAAAAAGAAAAATTTCCAAAAATGCGACTGGGCATTGTTATATGATTCTAGGTTTCAATATTTTCCAGGAAAACTTCAGACAAGATGGTTAGGGTCATATGAGATTACCAGAGTATGTGAAAATGGTGCATTGACCTTAACTACCATTGATGGTTCTGTTGTCTCTTTTCTGTCGCTTTTTCTTTAATAACAGGTTGTTGTTCCATTTTATCACAGTTGTTGTCCCTTTGGTTGCAGTTGTTGTTCCCTCACTATTGTTCACTTAGTCATAGTTATTGTTACTTTTCATAACATCTTGTTGTTCCCTTTTATCACAGTTTTTGTTCCTTTCGTCATAGTTGTTGTTCCTTCACTGATGTTCCCTTAGTTTCAGTCGTTGTTCCCTTTCTTCATAGCTTGTCGTTCCCTTTTTTCATAGTCGTTGTTCCTTTAGTCACAATTGTTGTTACTTCATCGTTGTTCCCCATAGTTGCTCCATTGTTCCCTTTCGTCACAACTTCTTATCTCTTTTTATCACAATTTTCATTCCTTTGGTCACAGTTGTTATTCCTTCACCGCTGTTCCCTTAGTTGTAGTCATTGTTACCTTTTTCTTCACAGCTCGTTGTTCCCTTTGATCACAGATGTTGTTCCCTTTGGACACAGTTGTTGTTCACTTAAGTCACAATGGTCGTTACCTTATGATTGTTATTTTCTTAGTTATGACCAGTTTTTGTGTGAAAATTATTTCAATTTTGAAGCACTTTTCTGATATCATGGTGACAAAATTATGTCATTCCAATAATTACCATACGAGAATATTTTATTTGAATTTTCATCTTCATAAAAAATTTAACAATATTTATATTGTAAGTAGATAAAGTCTTCATAATATATCTCTTCAATTACCACTAGAGGAGTTTCTTTTTCTTCCTTATAATCTTCTAATCTCCTTAACAAATAAGATTTTGGGAAGAAAATAGCAAACCAAAAGGATAATTATTACAATACTTTTTACGCCATCCCTAAATCTTAAGGAGTTGATGTGCCACCCCATTCACTAATCTCTTATCATAACAACATGAAAAAACTACTAATAAACCAAATTAAAACAAGAAAATTGTACCAAAAGGATAGGAGGTCTCATTATGAGCCGACCTACCATGATCATAGGACTTAATAGGCAACATTACCATTATGGTCACCAAGATAGGGTAATGGCCTTTGACACTTCAATTGAAGGACAAGAGGTCTCATTGCGAGCAGGCTTGTTCATCTCATTAAGATCTGGTGAATGGCATTGTAAAAAGCTAGTCACCACAGCAAAACAATGGCTTTTTGGCAATAATCATCAAAATTAAGTTATGAATCCCTTTTAGTAGAATGGGATACTAACATATCAACAGGGTAAAACGCAACCTTGTCGAGGCTATGGATGCCAGCTGGCAGTAGAGGCCATGCATGTGGTATTGGAATTATTTGAAATCACCTTATAAACACATTGTTATTTTATCTTCCCTTTTCAATAATAAAGGAGGATCATTGGACCATTAGGGAAATTTATTACATCAGGAAGGTGGTAACGTCGAATATGTGTGAACAATAATTTATTCTAATATATTGGGAACGAAATTATAAAAAGTTTCCAAGTCTATCTTCAACTCCTTTTTCTCCAACATTAATATTTTGGTGCGAATTTGTTTTAACCATGATCAAAGCTTTAATTCTATCTCCATGTTTAGTTCTAAAAAATATTAAGTCGCGCCAGTGCATCTCAACATTAAATGCACCCTATCATCATTCTACATGTCTCTATGTCTATCTTTATGTTTTGACAGCTATCCATTATGGCGATTAATTTGTTCCTATATGGTTAATTATGCCCATCGTCCACCACATGATTGAAGGTCATGGTTGACCTTTAAACTTATTGGGAGGGTGAAACCACACATATGATAAGAAATTTAAAAACGTTTAATTTAATGTGGTAACTTTGTTCTGCATGTGTTAACTCTTGCATTCATTTACGATACCATACATAGGATAAGACATTCAATTTATCATGGTAACTTTGTTATGCATATGTTAACTCTTGTATTCATTTACTTGTAATTGTTGAATGTTGTTACTCCTTGCACTTTTTACTTGCTAAACTCTGTTGAACACAGATCCATATCACTCCCTGAGAAATAGCCAAAATGGGTGGTCATTCAATTCATAGCGAACCATCCCAATTGAGAGTTTCCGAGCAGGAACACAAAATTTTGGAGTGAGTAGGCTGGACATAATAATTTTTCCCACTTGCAGGGATTTGAGAAGTGATTTCTCTGGAATTCATACATAATTTAAGCAATGGGATAACCAAAGTTAAAGGCATGCAAGTGCAAGTCAATGAAGCAATTATGTTGGAAGTTATAAGCCTTCCTACGAAAGGTGAAAAGTGGGTTGACAAACATACCCCGTTGGAGTGCACAACATTGTTGTTCACAAACCCCAGAGAATAATTGATTAAGAAAGGCAAAAGGTATAACCATGCTTCATTTCCAGAACCCTGGAAGGAATTGGTAGGGGTTGTGAAAATATATATCACTTGCGACAATAGATATGACATGGTTAGACCTCGACACTTGAATTTGATGGCGGTACTAAAGAAAAAGGTAACCCTTAACATTACCTTAGTTTTTGAATGAACTTCTGCGTGAGACTTCCCGGAGATTTAAAAAGTCCAAAGACCAAGATTTAGTGGTAAGCCACCATAGTCTCATAGGACTAATAGTCATTAGAGAACTGAGTCGAGTGCACCTAAGTTGGGAAAAATTTGTGGGAAACTCTTAGGTCCCACCCGAAATTGGAATACCTATTATAGAACTTGAGTGGCCAGTAGAGAATGAGGAGGCCAACATGGAAGGGGAATAAACCACACAAGAATCGGCCTAGACTTCAGCTCCGCAATAGTTAACGAGGGTAGAAAAGAGAGAAGCTTACCTTCTGTTATCTTTACCTACTAAACAAGGAAGGTCATCCACGCTAGCCAAAACAATGAGTCCCATGGATCCTATCGTACAACCAATGGAAGAAAGTGAATCCCAAAGACTTCTTGACATATAGGAGACTCACCAAGAAGGTTCCCCACAAGCACATGAAATGGAAATAGCCCAAGTCTTGGAAGTATTAAGAACCTTTTTAAGTTCTATAAATTTTGAGGAAGCTATGGGTTGTTTGGAAAGTCCACCAGAACAAACCCTACCACCCAATTCTCCTATTTCTCCTTCTAATTCAACAACTACTATCATTCTAGTGGCCTCAGGTGACCCTGAGGATAACCCTCTTCAAGATCATTTCATAGACTCCATTGCAACCATAATGGAACCATGTTCTTCCTCAAAAAAACAATTGTACAATCTCCTATTGGACAGAGGATTGTTGTTGATTTTTATACTATACCCTAGACCAACGAATATTTATAGAACTTTTAACTATTACCTCAACTAAGGAAGTCGTCACTGAAAGGCCCGAGGTTATCGCTACCACTCCCACTTCTTCGGACGTCCAGACCAAAAATATTGTTGGAAAAAGAAGAAGAAAAATTAGTCACGAAGTAGAGTTCCTAACAAGAGAAAATAGGAAATTGCAAAGAAAAGTGCAGCAACTTAGGAAGTGGTTAAGAAACTCAAAAAACTCGAACAATTGGGACTCAAACCGAAAACCATGTTGCTTCCACAAAGACTTAGACATAAGAGACTCTTCTTGTTACAATATGAACATAAACTGACCTAGATATATTAAGCATTAATGTGATGACCGTTGAGGTGAGTAATCAAACCAAATTATTAACTTTATTGACAAAATCACACAAGCAAAGCTTATACCTCCTTACAATCCTCTAATCGTAGATGCTACCATTCGATCTTTAAATAATAAGTTGGAAGAGCAATAAGAAACTTTGATACGATATCGAAGAGAGGTGGTGCCCCAAAGGGAGCATCAAGAATTGCTGCAGAAATACAAAACATTGATGATTAGCGAAGATGAAACCTATGCTAAATTAAGAGCAGCAGAAAAGAGGGTGAGACTGTAACAAGTTAGCTTGAAAAAGCTTAAGAATAGACAAAGGAAGCTTGTTCTACCTACTCAAATGTACTATCCTATAGATTTCCAGCCAAAAAATATGCTCTTTTTTTGTTGGAACAATATATTTTTCTCAAGATCAAGGCTATCTGGTCTGGCCAACCTTATGAATTTAACAATGTTTTTCATTTGTTTAGTTCTTTCAATTAACACGATGATAACAAAAAGTATTTCTTGTGCAAATTGTATATGCATAAATTTCTTTTTGGAGGAACAACTAGACAAAAACCCTATTCCTTTCATTAGAGACATAAAATTTCAAACATTTATTTCATTTTCCAGAAATAAAATAAAGTGGTCTAGAGCTTGTAACACATTCTAATGAAGGGAGGACAACCTTGACCTTTGGGTCAGAGGGGAGACAAAAATCCCTCTGTGTACACTTGTGAAAAAAAGATATTTATGGAGCATCCTAGCATTGTTACTGCTTTGGAACCTATCCATAACAATGTCCTACAACTAGAGTTTGAATATCTTGGAGATATTAGAGTGGAATCTCTACGAGCTATTGAGCAAACATGGAAAATGTCATCTAATGAAATCAAGAACAAATAACCCTTTGGTTTAAGGAATTTCTAAGCTGCGATATGTAGGGTATGGGATTATGTTCAGATGGTCTTAGAAGATGGCCCCAACTAGATTGGATTTCAATACATATGCCCCATAATTTGGTACCCTCTAGATGATTATAAGGTTGAGTATGAGCTAACAAAAGCAGGTAAGTTTGAAGTATTCCAGGAAGTCAAAAGTAGGAATGGCTTCAGACACTATGGAGAGCATCCTTACCTGGCTTTCTTTATAACCTTACTTCATGTCAACCATCTCTTTGCATGAGGTCATGCAAAAAGGTAAACTTGGGGGTGATGTTGGGCCTTGGAATTGGTATAATTTGTCACCTTATTTCATTAGTTTATAGTTAGTTTTTCAAATATTTCGAGCACAAATTATAATATTTTGAATGCTACAGAGTTCTAGAATGGAGTAATAATTGTTTTGTTATTTTACCTCATTAGTGAATTGACTTGAGTCTTGAAGATGTCACTAACTCATGATTTGGGTCGATATTTGGACATGATATATTCGATGCTGATTGTTGTTCCTTGAATAAATAAAGAAGGTCGAACCATGAGGAAATCAATCAGTCTATTTTTGACATGTTGACCACGTATAAGCATGAGATGGTTGAAGAGAGGATCATGACCTGATATTCTAAGGAAGACATTGCAAATTTTACAACTTGAATTAAAGCATCTTGAGTATATCCCGATTCTCAAGATAGCTTTACTATTTCGAATTTTGAATTATGTTGTAATATAAAAAAGTAGGATTAAACTCGAGTAGTTAAGTTAATTATCCCTGTTAATTTTAAGCAAATACTAAAGAGACAAATTTTCCTAAGTTCTTACAAACTCTTCTTATAATTTGTTTTTGCATGTTAATGAAGATTTCAACAATTTAGATTTAATCTAGTGCATTGAGTTAACTAAAAGACAGTTAAATTCCAGTAACCACGGGCCTAGTCCTGGGATGAATATTGTCTTCCTCTGTATTATTATTGCATCTTAATTTCAACTTTAGAATGATTACTTGTTTCTTAGATTAAATCTCCACTTGCCAAATTTATTGTTACTGTTTAGAAGTAATTGTAGCGAATAACGTTAAACAATATTTCCTTTATAGCACTACCTTTTGTTATTTTTTTCCGTAGCAATTGTGAATTGTTAGCTTCGAAGATTTAGTGTTTTTATGATAAATTCATTTCGGTTCTTTTATCATAGCTATCTTTCCTTAGGAAACAACTTGGATTTCTCTGTGATTCCCGAATAGGAACTTCACAATTTATTTATGTTATTAGTGTGATTATGATTTAGAGGTAGAAAGCAAGTATTCTTTCAGTAAAGCTTTTGCTATTACTTCTATTTCTTAGTCTCTTCTTCTTATTAGTCTCACTCAGAACAAGGTAATTTGAAAACTACCCTTGCACCAATTGTGCAGACAACCTTGCAATAATAAGACAAAATTCCAGGTTGACAATTTAATGTGTAGAGGTTTAAGTTGATTCTTTAGGAACAACTTAGTACCCAAAAAATATATCTCCCTAGAATAAGATTAGCTTTTAGGTGACATAAACTAAATACACAATATTGACCAACAATAAACATGTAGCTCCACATCCCTATTCCCGGTTATAATAAAAGAAAATCACTTTCTCTGCATATAAGGTTTTGAATAGCTATTAGCGAAATATATTTATAATGTAGGGATAAAAAACAAAAGAAGCTTAGAATAATAGAAAATGAAAACTTAATATTTATTTTGTTTTAATTTATATTAAATTATTTATTAATGTCAAAACATTACATATTTATATAATGAGTTTTATTTTAAGATGGGAGTATTATTTTAATAATTATACTAGTAAATTTGCTAAGAAAATACCAACCATATACTCAACTATATATCAACTAGTTGAAGAGAATCTCTAAAGTCTAACTAAATCTAACAACCTCCCAAGTCTTAGAAACAAACAAGTCACATGGAGAATAATTTTTCTATATAAATATGAACAATGCACTAATAAACCACATCCTTATGTAATTATGAAGAGTCACACATTAGTAATAAGACACGTAGAAGTTAATTATTTCAACACCTCCTCTTAACAAGTACTTATCACAATATCTATTGGTCAAGGTCTTGATCAAATTCCCTAATCATGTCAACATAACTGCATTAGGTTTTCACGTATTCCTTTGAAAAGCATTGTCTCCTTGCCATGACCAAAGTTTCCCAACAACATTAGACACCATTAGCATTTACAATTTCATAAGCCTCATATTGGTATGATACCAAAATTACAAATCATTGACCTCCCCAAAAATATTGGATAGAGATACCCACATGCATATCTCATAACCCCATTGAGTTATAGCTTCTTTGAACCTTCAACATCTCAAATTGTCAAGGAAATGATTCCTCTCGAGTTGAACTTGAAAATTTCACCTCTAGTTGTCGCTCTAGAAATACAATTTCACTTCAATGACATCTCTCATATTTTGTTTTGTAAATTCATCATCATTTATTTCATAAACAAAGGACAACATTGATAAATTTGTAATAACAAATAAACAAATTTCTACTATTTTTTTTGTTTGTGAATCTTGAATTTGTATTACTGAATAAAAGCATTACATAAGATGGGTCTCTAGGTTACTAGTCAGCCCGTTTGGAAGCTGACCTAGTAGCACAGATTGAGTTTCTTAAGATTACATGTGTTTTGTCATGATAAGCTTGTCAAACAAAATGAAAGAGTGGTTAGAGCCCAAGATACTTTGCAAGGAGATAAAAAAATGTTGGTTATGTTCCACAAAACCATCTATAGAGTGCCCAAACTAAAAGGACTATCCATATATAATTAAAAAGTAATGGTGAACCATATTAGGACCTGGGACTAGTAAGAAGTCGTGAACCACAAGCCATGAGCTAGTGAGAAGCTACAAACCATAAACCAACGAGAAACTGCGAGCCACAAACCATAGAGCCACTAAGAAGTGAGACCATGAGCCACGAGCCACACAAACCATAGAGCCACCGAGAAGCAAGGCCATACGCCAATACCTGGACAATACCACCAACGATATTGACAATCTCTCACCATCAAGAAGCAAGTGTGAGCATATCAGGGCTAGGAACCATAACAACTTGATAACCTAAGTGTGGATATTTCTAATTTTACAGGATGGAGAATGAGTTTTGGCCATTGCCATGCCTACGACCAACATCATAGATCCACACCATAAAAAATTAGAGCATGTCATCAAGAATTTATTGACAACATGAGTTTGATTCCACCACGATGAGCCTGGGCTCGAGCCCGCCTTTTGGATTTTTGCAACTAACAGAGGATGGAGAAAACCCTTGTAAGCTTTGACGACACCCAAAAACACGACCAACAATAAGAAGGGGTGCTTCAAGGTCAAGTAACTAAGTCAAAGAAAACATATTTGGAAGGCATAGTGAGGCTAAATTATTAGAACCTTACAAGTATAACAAAACAAAGAACCCATTGAGAAGTTTACACCATAATGGTGAAACTAGGAGGCCATTGGAGAATCCAGAGCCGCCCTTCTAGTAAGGGAGGTTGAGGGTGGATGAACATGAAGCCAATTGTAAGATTGACCATACAATTCTCAGAATGCCAAGATATTCCCATAAGTGGGCCCATTAAAGAGTGATAAGAGAGGATGAGTGTTATAGGCATGGTGACCATGCGATGAAGAAGAAAAGTGCATCTTTTTCTATAACGAATACCTAGTAGGACAGATCCTTGGTAACAAAAATAGGCCAGAGAGGACATCAAATCACCATGACGCCACCCTCATTCGAAACTACAAGAAACCCCTTTAGATAATTATTCATTTCCATTATTTACTCATGATCAAAGCAGGATTTGGTGTATGATGATCGAGGCTAGACTAGTGTGAGTATCATTGCAAGATTAATCCGAGCAAACTTGAGAATTAATTGACGATCCAAGTGGCTTCCCCTTCCATTTAACCTTCAGAGCTCAATGAAAAATGTCAGATTTAAACACCTATCATGGGGGACTTTTGTACTAAAAATTATATAACTACCTTCTCACAATAAATATTTGTCCAATTTTTCTTTCATATTCAAAACTAGATTTGCAAAGCTTCTTTAGTTTCTCACTACCCTTTGTGATGATGATTCCCATTCCCTATTGCAATGCTTGCCTAGTTGAAATCTTATGTTCAATGATAATATTTTTTTTCTCCTGCAGGAAAAAGTAAATGAAAGCGTCGCTCAAGAATAACAACCCCCCAAATAGAATGAAATTTCTGTAGCTCAAATGACAGACAAGCACCATGAATGATTGGAAGATTGCTATGGTGAAGAATAGGTTGAAAAAGACCACACACATGAGACTCTACCCAATGAAATGGGTTTCCATTCGGAAACTATCGTTGCATGGTGACCATAAGAGTTTACCCCATGAACATACATATACAATGGTAAAAACACCTATCAAAAGAACAACTCCAACATTGTAACCTATCAAAATATTCTCTTCTTTATCAAATCTTAATGCAAGGAATATGATGATAATAACATGCAAAGGGATCAATTATGCTTGTACCTCCACAACAAGGAATCTCTTTCCAACCTCGTTAACTATATACATGGAGACTAGAGTGTTGAATGTTATTATAACAACCATCATGATCATCAAGTAAAGCAAGGCATCATTTCCCATGCATATGGTCTTAAAGGTCACCAGTGCATGAAACAATAATGAGTTGTGATTTTTCAATTGTTAGAATGTAAACATGCACATCCTTGTGACTAGTTATAGCATGTCTCCAACATATTTGAATTTTTCATTGACAAATCCAAGCACCCACAAATCATGCAATATGTTGGAGAAAATTTTGCATCATAGAAGCAATTTATCTCTTCTTGGCATGTCATCAAATCATTGAAGGTATGTACAAGGATTAAGGGGACTCATGCTTTTGTGATTCTATTGTTTTCGAATAAATACTCTCTTCAATCCTTATACACGTTATTTTATGCTCAATTCTCTCTTCAACCTTATAGATTCCTTCAATGATTAAATACAAGACAACAAAAGATGATAGAGAAAAATTGCTTCTATTGAGAAAAAGTTTCGTTGGATTATTATATGATTTGAAGATGCTTCCATCTGCTAGAGAAAAATGAAAATACATTAGAGATAAGACACAACTAGTCATAGGGATATGTATTTCAACTTTCTAATAGTTGACAAGGAATCACCCATTTATATTCTACACACCATTGATCTTCCAGAGCCTGGGCATGGGAAATGAACCTTACTCTACTCAATGATCATAATGGGCACAATCATCACCTTTGCTTATATCATCTCCATGTTCATAGTTGGCAGGTTCAGACAAAGATTCCTCATCATGGAAGGTGGAATGAAAATAATCCCCTAATTTTTTTTTACTACCATATTGCTTATGTTGAAATTTGGGGAATAAAAGAAGATTCACATGCGCTAGGGGGTTGGAGTCATTCTTTTGATATTTATTTTTACTGCTACATATAGATGGTTATAGGGTCCATTCTCTTGGTTGGTATGCAACAAGATTTTTCTAATTGAAACCCGTTACATTGGACAGAGCCTCATAGTCTACATAAATGTATTCCTCACTACAATAATCATCTAGTTATTCCTAGTGTTTCTCTTTCATTTGAAATATGGAATTTTCCTCGTGAAGTGCATTTAGTATCATATCTTTACAAAGGTAGACATTATGAGGCTAATGGTGCCCAATGATGCTGTAAAATTTAGGTTGCAACAAGGAGGCTATAGGTTTCGGAAGAATAAGTGACGACTTCATGGATTTTGTAGCCTACAAGATTTCGAAATGGTCAGATGTTGTTGAAGGTCATATCCAACATAGATTGGGACAAGTAAGAGCTATTAATGAAAGATAGAATCATGATTTGATTAAACATTGGTTTGATGGTTTATTTCTTACAAAGCGTAAAAATTATATATCTATCTATCTATCTATCTATCTATATATATATATATAG
>APFE030339421.1:0-30070 GCA_000404065.3 Pinus taeda
CATTCTGATTTGATGATATCCTGAATGAAGATCCAACTTGGTGAAGTAAATTGATCCATGCAATTCATCCAGTAATTCATCAATGACAGGAATGGGAAACTTATCTTTAATAGTGAGCTTGTTGAGCTCCCTATAATCCGGACACATGCGCATGATCCATCCTTCTTGTGCACCAATACTACTAGAGCAGAGAAAGAACTTTGACTCGGTTGAATTATACCAGCCTCTAGCATTTTTGCAACCATACGTTCAATTTCATTCTTTTGGGCATAGATATATCTATATGCCCTGATGTTTGGAGGAACACTTCCTTGAATCAGATGAATAGCATGATCATGATCACGAATAGGTGGGAGACCTTTGGGAGTCTCAAATACCTTGGAATGATTGTTTAAGACTTTTTGGAGATCTGGAGAAATAGATGATTCCAATGTGGAAACATCTAGCGAACATAATTGTGCAATTACACCCCTTTGTTCCTTTTTTAGAAGCTTTGTTATACCGTTAGAGCTGATTATCTTTCCCGGTTTCTCTGCAGTACCCCTTAATTCAACTTCCTTTCCTTCCACAGAAAATTTCATGAAAAGTTCTTGAAAATTAAAAGCTATTGTACCCAAGGATTGTAGCCATTGGACTCCTACTACAAAATCAACACCTCCCATTGGAATGGAAAGCATTGGGCTAGTCAATACATATTCTCCCATCGATAGCTTGATATTATGGCACTTTCCAGAGCAATTTATTGTTCCTCCATTTGCAACCATCACTTGACACTCTGGTGCTGTATATAAGAAGAAATTCAATTCTTTTTCTACCTTATAATCAATAAAATTGTGGGTACTTCCTGAATCAATCAACACTATTACCTTTTTCTTCTTGATTTGTCCTATCTTGATGGTTTGAGGAGTGGTAATTCCAGCCAATGCATTACAAGATATGGTCGCATTCATTTCTTCTTTATCTAGGCTTTGTTCCTGGAGTATATCCTCTTCTTTTGACCTTTCTTGCTCCTTTTCTTCTTCCTCTTTGCAATTTATGTAGAATAATTTCTTTTCAGCACACTTATGACCTTTAGTGTATTTGCTATCACAATTGTAACAAAGCCCTTTTGCTCTATTTTTTTCCAATTGTTGGTGTCAACCTTATAGGTTGTGGAAGACTAGGGGCAACAACACTTCCATCTTTATAGTTGTGAGTGGTATGCTTCCTGGTTGCCATAATTTGCTTTCCATTTTTCTTGCTAACTTGAATGCCTTCTCTAATGAATTAGGTTCCCAAAGGCGAACATCATGTTGGATATTATCCTTTAAAGTCCTTATGAACAAATCAATCCTATGCTCATTTGGAATATTTTTTACCCTTATGTACAATTTTTGGAACTCCTCAATGTGCTCCATTATTGAACCCTTTTGTTTGAGACTCATCAATTGGCTAAAAAAAGTGTTGCTTTTTGTATCCTCATAATGCGTTGCAATTCTTCCGTAAAAATTGCCCAAGTGGTAATTTGTTTACGAGAGCAAAGCCATTGATACCATACAAACTGATTTGGTTCCAAATATAAAGTTGCAATACGTACCTTTTGTGTGTTTTGCACATTATTGAGATCGAAAAATTGCTCCATCTGTAATATCCGTGTTGCGGGATCCTTGCCATCAAACTTCCTCATATCGATTATTGGAATATGGTGGGTCTTCGATCCCACATTAGAGTCTATGAAATCATGACTAACATTTTTTTTGTTCGCATCATGAGTTTCCTTTACAACCTTTTCACCATTTGTAAGTATTTCCTGTAAAAAATTTGTCAAATTTGTCTTCAAATCTGCCATGTCTGTCTTCAAATCTACCATGTCTCTCTTCAAATCTGTCTTCAAATCTATCTTCAAATCGTCCATCTTAGCTTCCAAGCTCTTTGTCTTAGATTCCACGCCATTTATCTTAGCTTCAGTTAGCTTTTTTGAGCGTGACATTTGTTGCACTTGTTCTTGTAATTTTGATATATCATGTAGCATTTCTTCCTCTTCTTCATTAGTCATGCTAGAGCTTTCAGGTTGCTTACTAGGTGTTTGCATTTTCTTTCCTCGGGGCATTAGCTACCAATAATAATGCTCTATTATGCCCTTTGAATTCCTTCAAAATAAATTTTCAAACCAATCCTAAGCAAAAATTAAAAGAATCTACACCTTTTTTCACTTTGTAGGAGCTCGATATTGCTTCTGATATATCTCTGTACTTTCAGATCATCCAGTTCTGAAATTGCGACATGCAGTAGCCCTCTGTGTCCTCTTTCCAATGCGACTAGTCTGATTCAAATTGGATTCTCCAAGGAAGATTTATGTAAAATCTCCCACAACGACCTGATTATAGACTAGTTCAGTAGAGCGAACTTGTACGACGTGCCACGAGTCACTGTTTCGACCTTTGGATTTGAAAAATATATATAAGAAACTATAGTCTGTCCTCTTTTTGTACCTTCTTACGAAATTTCAATCCGATGCTCAGAGAGAAAGTTATGGCGATTTCCCCAGGTCACCTGTTTGGAAAGTAATTCATGAGTCTACAAAAAGACCAACTTCCTCAAATAGTATCTCCGCAAATATAGCGTGAAAGCTCTGAAATTCGGACCCGAGATTCAGTGTGATTTCTTCTCAAATGTTTTTTTTTTAGCTTCTGAAACGTCGCAGAAAAAAGTTATAGCGAAAATGCCACGATGACCTGTTTGGAGCAGCGAAACCCTAGAATCCAAAGCTCTGATACCAAATGTTATGAAACCAGCTCAAGAAAAGATAGGAAAGATAGATCAACGCCTTAGAATTCAGCCTCTTTGAGGGGGCAACCTCCTTTACATTACATAAATGAACTATTCTTGGATGATACAAATGAAAAAACCTCTTTTCTATATATAGGAGTCTAAGGAGTCACAATATAACCTAGCCGACCTAACAGTAATAATATAAAGCCACAAAAATAACACTAGAGGGATTCTATGGGGCACAGTAATAACAATATGGGGATAATAGGGCCGCAACGATATTAATAAGGGATGCAACTACAATATTAATGGGGTAATCACTAGTATTATAGGGACCCAACAGAGAGGTTCAAATTCTCATAACTTTCCAAACACCTCATCCATAGATTGAATGGTGTATACTCAAAGAAAGTGGGAAAAATCCTAACTGAAGGTGCTCCCTCAATAGAAGATGTAGCATAGGCCTATAGGTATCACTATGAATTAGTTCTAGAGGTCGAGAAGCTCACCTTTCTTTGTCCTTAGGAAATGAATTATAATGATTTTTACTTATTACACACCCTTCACAAACACCACAGAGTGGTTCAATATGTCGAAGATCATTAGCCATATATAGGCAACTTATATGTTGTAAAGTTCAATAATTTATGTGATTGAGATGCTCATGCCATATATCGACGTTGGCTATCACGACAATAAACTCTTTTCTCTTTGATGGAGTCATCACCAACTTGTACATATGAATGGGTTCATTGTAACATTTGGAGGCAACCATCTTGAAACTTACATCTCACAAATGTGGGCAAATTTCCACCTTTTTATTGGTGTGTATACATAGTTGTGGTAAATAGAAGGAAGATTTCGTCCAACATGTAGAATATGGACATCTCCAAGCTTAGTTATATCTATGATGACATCATTGCAAGTTGCAACTTGGAACTTGTAAAGCTAAATTGTCACCAATAACGACATTATCTCCATTATGATATTGACTATCATGAGAGAGAAAGTGTTTGTGTTTTGTCATATATTGAGTAACTCTAGAATCAAAAATCCATTCTTGATGAGAAGAGGAGGGCCAAAGCGTAAAGTGTATTGGCAAATGTCCTCCATGAAACATAGGAGGTCGTAACTATTATCATCTCAATAGGATGTGGCTTCACCAAATACATCCATAGACCTTTGCTTTAGGATTTGATTTTGCAAAGAATGATAGTTGGCTGCATTTAGTTAGGGAAACAAACACTTCGAATCCATAGGCTTAATAATAGCAAGATGGAGGCTCCTTTGGGAATGAAGAGTTCAAAATTCACCTTTGTAGATTCAAATGGGTACAAACGCTTAGAAATGGAGGCATTGACCTTAAAGGAGGGTGAAAAGTGCCAAAGAACACCCTATAAGGAAGGCTTAACTTTAGATTAGGGTTTATATCTCAAGAACCTCTAGAGAAACCCTAGAAGCTATGATCCATAAAAACCCTAGTTTCACACTATAACAAATATGACACTAACCAATACTTTTTGGATCAACGAAAAGAATTGAGAGAGTAAGGTTCATACCCTCTTCCAAACCATGTTGAGATTTAAGAGGGCCAACAAGAGAACTAGTGGAACCAATTCTCATCCAAATTCTAAAATTTTCTCCTTGCAGGTGCACTAGAGAGAGATAGGTCTAGTATGTTCAAGAGTGCAAAATTCAAGTACAAGTGTGGAAAATAGAAATTCATAAGTGTGTCGAAGTGCAATTGTCAATCGCGAGAGAGAAATATTAAGGACACACGCCCAAAAAGGATTATTGAACCTATGTATCATGTTTGATTAGATTGGCCTTAACGACAAACCTAGTATACAATAAATGGAATAATCATAATTATAATTACATAATGATACATATGAATGGGTTTTGGCCATGTGTACACCTTCTATGAATAATTCCAACATGTGATTGGTCGTGTTATGTTGCATCAATGTTGTTGATTATGTGTCATGTAATTTTTCTTGCTCATTTGGTGACAATTTCAAAATTTAATTTTTGCTATGCATTTGATGGGCATGCTGTAGACATCTTGGACACGTTTGGTCCAAAGAAATTTGCATTCTAGAACAAATGTTTATTTTCCATATGACCATTAAGGGTGTGTGATAGTGAATCATAATGGCCATATCATAAAGTCAAGTTGTACTTTACATATTAAAATAACTTATGCTGTATTTTGTAATTGATGTCATATATAAAATTAAGTTATTAATATGTTAGATACTTTTGTATGTATTGACATATCTATCATATTGATAAATGAGTTAAGTTATATTTCTCTCTTAATATGGTTTGCATTTATTGTGTACATACTTATGTGGTTTTACTAATAGTTTTCATGCTATTGTTGAACATATTGACATTGTCTATAGCTAGAATATATGTAGCTACATGGTTTCTCTTTGGTCATTGAAACCCAATCATGGTAGAAGTAAACCTAGACATTCCACTATAAGGGTGACTCCAATGTGCAAGCTACAGGAATATGGTTGGAGCAACTAGAAGCCAATTTCTATGTGAACAGGTTTTTTAACAAAGTGAAGACATGTTTGTGATGCTTAAGATGATTGTTAAGTCCTTGTGTTGGTTGAAAGCATATGTGCAACAAAGGTATGATGCTTGTGAGGGCTTGTTCTTGTTCGTCTAATTTCAAAAAACTCCTTTGACAAAAATTTCATCCCATCAAAGACCTCAAAGACCAACACATCTAGTCTTAGAGACTGTTCCAAAAGTAGAGTTAGTGTGTGGTAGAGTGTAGGTTAGGATTTCACATCATGTCCATTTGACTAGACGTTCATGAACTAGCAATAAAGGTTGAGGAAAAGTACAATACAAAAACACTTAACAATTGCCACGACACTAGTCAAGATTCTCTTCAGAATCTATGCTGACATAGTATTTGACTCAATCGACACTAGCATTGATATTGTTTGGATCATATTGTTTGTCATCCATCTCGATGCTTTCAGAGTGGAAAAAGTGGAGGAACTAGCTCACAGGACCATTTGTACTAGTGGACCCTGTTTGGCAAATTGGGGTCTGAAATCTTCTGGGAGTATTTCGACACATCAAATGACATTTTTTAAGGGGCTAAACTTTGTCACTTTTGTGCCACACCTCTATTTCCTATTCTACACACAAAGACCTTTCCAGCAGTGCAAGAATTGCCTCAATTAGAGTCCGTACGCTGAAGTTATGCCACTTGGAAGGTGACATTCTTGTTTTGGCCACCATAATTCAAGAGGATGCCACGTCAATCCCCATTACTCATGGAAAGGGGCTAGCCACATGATCATGATGAAGAAGACTCTAGAAGAGTCCATATTGTAATAGTAGTTAAGAGTTGAAGGAGTCAAACCTAACCACTAGTAGGCTATTAGGTTGTGTTATAACTAGGTCACTAGGAGAAAAAGGGGTTCCATTCTTTTTGAGTGCATTCATTCCATGGACGAGCAGAGTAGTCGAGAGGGACAGGGAGAGGGCACATAGAGAGGATTAGTGCACTGTAGTACCCCTCGGGCCACAAGCCTTACTTCTTTGTACTTGTAACTATTTTCTATTTGAAGAAAGAGAGCAGAGCAACCTCACCTTCTAACTGTGTTTCTCTTGAAAGGATTTCCTAGGTTATATCTCATGTCAATCATGTTTTGTGAGTTTTCATTTCGTTGTTTTCTATTTTCTGCATAATGATAGTTTGCATGCATATGGAATAAACTGTAAATTACAGATCTAGAAATCTAAAAAGAAATAAACCCTCATAGTGTAGATTTTCAGATTTTTAAGTATAATTTCATTAGATCTATTATGACAAATTGTCTAGTGGAATATCCATGGAAATTTATGGATCATATTGGTATCAAAGTGGGTTTCTTTGGGTATATTGTGGAGATTTGTAGGGGATCTAGATTGACTAAGCCAAAAGTAACAAAACCCCAATCATGGCTGATAAATATGTGAATAACCCTCGTGATTTGTAGAGGATAGGTTTTCGCTGCTGGAAGCATAATTTGCAAATATAAACTGTAACGTGAATCTCCTCATGGTGGCCTTGACTAATAAGCTCGGGCTATTCAGAGAAGATGGGGGTTCTAACACAAAGATTTGATAAGAGGGGATATTAGAAGATTGGGAAGAGGAGTCAAAGAAAGAACCTAAAAAAGGATCAACCTAGTTTGAGTGTTGCCCATTCACAGTCCCTGTTCAAAATGGAAGCGAAGGTCGATATGAAGCCATTTTAAGGTGAGATTGTCGCTCTGAAGCTAAATCGTTGGTTGCAACAATTAGAAATCTATTTTAGTGTTCATCATATAGACTCTAGAGGAATAACAACAAATTTCATTTGTGCAGTTGAAATTAGAGGGCCATGCCTTGACTTGGTGGGAAAGCCACATGGAGACTGTAAGGTTGGAGGGAGATCCTTTAGTTACCCTGTGGGAGGACTTTAAAACCTTCATAAAGTCACAATTTTACCTTATTAGGTATGTAGAGGACCAGTGGATCTGGTGGCACTACTTAAGGAAGGAGTAGGGGCAAAGTGTACAAGAGTACAACACAAAATTTAAAAAGATGGGCATAATGTTGGGTATCTCCCTAAAGAACTCGGATGTACTCCTCTAGTATCCAAGGGGTCTATACAGCCATATGCAGAAGCAAGTGATGTTGTTCAAGTCTAGATTAGTGGACGAGGCTTGTGGACACGCACAATACCTGGAAAACATAGCCCCAAAAGAAAGGGCAATGAAGTGGATTGAAGCAGAAGGAGAACCAAGACGCTTCTAAAGAGGGGAAGAAGAAGTGGAAAGGGGGAAAGGTAAAAACATGGCAGCCACAATAAACCAGTGCAAAGATTCCAACAACCACTGCAACCACTGTAACATTGATGGTCATACAAAGGGGAAGTGTTGGAAGTTGCATCCATAACTTAACCTGAAGAACAAAAAGAAAGATGCAAAGAAGAAGAATCTCATGGCCACTAGTTCGAGCAACCAAGTTAAAAGCAACTCAGATGTGGATGAGAAAATCGTCCAGGGGAAATTTTAAGAACCACCCTAAATTTATATGTATAATAAATGGGCTATTCCCCGTGATACATAGGAATAATGGGAGGCGATTTTATTAATCATACAATATGTATATATAATTTTTTTGGCGAATCTCTCACCAGCTTATATTATCTTGTACAGTGATGGAGAATTTTTCACTGAATTATAAAATCTTGTAAGATTTTGGCAAATCTTTTACTGAATAATAAAACATTGTGAAGTCTTGGCAAATGTCTTGTTAAAGTATGAAACCATATATGATAATAAGAAAACATATTCATTAAATTGTAATATACTAACATACATGTTTGGAAAAAGAAACATAATTTTCTCTTCCTACAAACAATGTAATGTTCCAAGTTTCAGTGGTCGTGTTTGTCAAGGTTCTTACAATACACTCTTTCATACCCTTCTATTAGTTTTGATAATATTCCACAACAAAGTTCTTGTAGGTGTTGATATTGACAATGAGTTATGTCAGGTAGGAGAGATTAATCTTTTCTCTACAATTTTTGTCAAGCTACCACTTTTTTCAAGTTATCAAATTTCTTTCTTATTCCATAGACTCCAACTACGAGATAAAAAAACACATCAAGTTTGTTTACCCCAACATGCCAACAAGTAGCAAGCCCCAACTATATTATATAAGAAAGTATTAGGTCTCCCAAGGGCTTGAAGGGGATCTAATTGAAAGAAGTGACCATTGTGAGAATCCTTCCAGTCAATATATGAATATATAAATGTAGATTTATTATTATTTTAATTGGAAATCTTCAATTAAATTATAAAATTTAATTGCGTCTCTCCCAATCTAAATTGCTTATTAGCATAATTCACTACCCTCATAGGTCTCGCATTTTTTAACATCGTTGTAACATGTAGATTAATTTCCTTTTTGGTGAACAATCTCCACCTTTTAGGAAAATATGGTGCATTGACTCCAACCCCCACAGATCATTAGGACAAACTAAGAATAGCACAAAAGATGAAAGGTTGTACAAACCAACTTATTTTTCAAACAACTAATCCAACATCAGTACCTAAATTTTTTCATGAAGATATCATATTTATAATGTTTGAAAAATGGTGCAAAATCTTCTGCGAGGGTGATGCGGAAAGAGTGATAAGGTTTCGTTGTTTTGAATTTTTTTTATTAAATCAGAAAAAGTTAAAAACAATATTAATGGAGATATTGGTATTTTTTACTAAATTTTGTGAAGTGACTAAATGTAGCTTTAACCATTCACCTTGAGATGTTTTTACAATATAATTTCCTTAGTCTATTTAATATTTTCATTATCATAAAAACCAACTTATATCCATCTTAACTCCACATCTACCACTCTTAGTGGGATGAAATCTATTTATCCCTCTGAGCACTTGGTAGGCCCAGAATTAACATGGATCTAAGATGATAGAATTTCCCCTTTAAATGGTCTATGCTCATATGAATACCATGGTATTACCATGGGTCAATACCATGGGTTATCATAAACCTGGAGCTTAAAAATTACTATTAGTAATTTATAGTAATTAATAAAATTAATAATTGATTTTTATTTTAACCAAGTTAAAATGTTTAATGTACATTAAATTACAACATCCATTTTTACTCTTGATCCACCAAGCCCCAAGAGGGATCAAATATTTTTTCACTCTATGCTAGTTTGCGTATCACGATATTTGATACCTTTCGGGGCTTAATAGATCCAGAGTAAAGATGGATCTATGCTGGTTTAATTCCCCCATTTAAATAGGCTACATTCCACGTGAATACCATGGGTCAATACCATGTGCCATTTTTATTTTTATTAATACTAATATTAGGGTTAATAATGTTTTTTTTTGGCCATGGTATTAATAATAATCTAGCCCATAGTATTTTGCCATAGGTTTCACCTAAATATAATGCATTTTTTGAGTGTTCGTAAATAATAAGGGTGACTTATGGAGTAAATACAAAAAAATGTTAATTTGTTTACCATACCTCTCGTTTTATTTTATTTTTATTTTTATTTATTTACCATACCTCTTTTACAAATATGGTATTTGGCCCATAGGATTCACTTAAATAAAACCTCTTTTTTGAGCTTTTCATAAATAGAAAGAGGTTATGGATTAAATATAAAAAGAGGTTTTATTTATTTACCATACGTCTAGTTTATTTATATTTATATATTTATTTACCATACCTTTTGAGTAAGTATAAAAAGAGTTTTATTTATTTACCATACCTCCACTTTATTTATATTTTTATTTGTTTACACCCTTGCATGTATATAAAGTGACTTATGGAGTAAACATAAAAAATGTTTTATTTATTTACCATGCCTCTCATTTATTTATATTTTTATTAATTTACCATACCTCTTTTATAAATATGGTATCTGGCCCATAGGATTCACATAAATAAAACCTATTCTTGAAAATTAGGGCGAATGAAAGGTTTTAACTCCTAATTTCAAGGGCTAAATTTACCTTTTTTACTCTCTCCCTTAAAATAAGGTGGGCTATTTGAGGCAATTTGTAAAAATGTACTTGATACAAAATATTCGCCCACTAAAAATTTAAAACCCCTTAATTTCGCCAAAGGGCGAACATTTGCCCCTAAAATTTTCCATGAAATCGTCTATACATTAGTGCAGAGGGAGGTGAATCTAAGTAGCCTTCAACAATATGAAGAGAACGAAAAGAGCAAGCTCATCCATATAAAGATACAGGTTAAAGATACTAAGATTGATGCTCTATTTGACTCGGTATGACAGGCGAATTTCATTGCAGCAGAGCTGGTCAACGAATTGTGATTGAAAGTTCGTAATCATCCAATTCCATATCCATTGGGATGGGTAAATAAGGATGCAAAGATAAAGATAACAAGACAGTGCAAAATTAGATCTGTTATTAGTGTTGATTTTATTGATGAAGTAGTACTAGATGTAGTTCCCCTTGGTGTATGTGGAATTGTGTTTGGAAGTCCCTACATGTACATGTGGGATGCAATCTTCATGCGAAGAGCCAACCAGTATCGGCTCGTCAAGGATGGGAAATCATTCATCATCAATGCACATAAAGGCATGTGGAGAATTTCGCTAGTAAGTGCCAACCAAGACAAGAAATTGATCACTTCAAGAAAGAAATATGTTTCACTGTTTTTAAGAGAAAATCAGTGTATAAAAGAGTAAATAAGAGCAAAGGCATCCCTAGAGGGTTGTATTAAGAAACAAAAACAACAACTGGAAGAGTTGCTACAGGCATATAGGGATGTGTTGAGCTTAAAGGGCTACAACCCTAGAGGGAAGTGGAGCACGAGATCTAGCTATTGCCAGACTCCCCATTGCAAAACATTGGGCTATACAGGAAGTCTTTCATAGAATCAAGTGAGGTGAAGAAACAGTTGTAGCAATTATTGGAGCAGGGTGACATTCCAATGAAGAAATCACCATGTGGGTCACGAATCATCATTGTGCCAAAGAAGGATGGGACTTGGCGAATGTGTATAGATTACAGAGTGGTGAATAAAATTATGCTTAAGAACAAGTACCCCCTGCCCAAGATAGATGTTTTGTTGGATCAATTGCAACAAGCAAAATATCTTCACCAAATTGGACTTGAATTCTGGATATCACCAGGTTCGAGTTAGAGAAGAAGATACCTGGAAAACTGTCTTCAAAACTAGGCAAGGTTTGTATGAGTGGTTAATCATGCCATTTGGCCTATGTAATGCACCAACTACATTTATGAGGTTAATGAATGATATACTACGCCCTTTTATAGATTCATTTATTATTGTCTATTTGGATGATATACTAGTATACAGTGCCTAATTAGGAGGAACGCACCTCACATCTATCGCATGTGTTGGAGACATCAAAGAAGCACCAATTGCTATCAAATATCAAGAAGTGTGAGTTTGCACAAGATGGAGGCCATCATGAAATGGACGACTCCTTATAATGTTTCTGAGGTTAGGAGTTTCGTTGGGGTGACACAGTACCTGATGAAATTCATAACTACATTTTCAGTGATAGCAGCACCATTCCACGCCATAACAAGTTGCAAGAGTTTGCAGTGGGAAAAGGGTCAAGAGAAGGCCTTTGAAGAGCTAAAGAGGATGAGGACTTCAAGGAGGTGTTTCAGTCTCTTTTGTGGAAAAGTCCCGATAAAATCCTGATAACATTGGGAACTTGTGTTTTTTTAAACTCGCTAATTTTGTCGGCCAAGTTTTCATAATTTTTTCAAAAATGATACAAATCAGGATTTAATGATAAAACTAAAGATAAAATCAGGAGGTTATCCAAAAAATTGTGAGTGAGGTGCCAGGCCGCGTATAAGTTAGGAAAAGGCTGATTTTTTCACTCATTTTGCACTATAACCTTGTCATTCGCTCCTATGGAGAGAGGTGGTGTTTGTCACTACCGAAAAGGAGTAGATTTACTTGATTGTGGGTGAGACAACTTCAAAAAACCCTTGACATGGAAGCCATCTCATTGGACCATATTTACACCACTGCTGCATGGAGGGTTGAAACTGAGAGGCTTGTCATGGATTCAATCCCTAATTGGTTAGAGGTGGACCCAGAGGAACTGGAGCTGGAGGAAGGTAGTAGTTGCAGGGGAGGGAGAGGTAGAGGAGGAGCAGGAATAGGAGGTGGAGCAAGAGGAGGATTAAGAACAGGAGGTAGAACAAGAGGAGGAGGAGAAGGAACAAGAGGTGACACCATATAGGATGGGCAACAACAGAGGAGAGAGGCGACCTCCTATTTTTACTTCTAGAGGACCACAAAGTACATTTGTAGCTGCAAAGGTAAGGCCTTCTTCTTCTAGAGGAAAAGGTAAAGCCATTCCTTATTCCCATAAAAGGGATAGAGGAACTCAATGACTGATTAGTTTATGACATGTAGATGACTCATGATATGCATTTATTATATTTTTTGTTGATATTTTGACTCTTGAGACTGAGTCAAGACTCAAGATTCAGGACATGATTCACTATTGATATGTGATGTAGCACTAGATTTCTTATACATATTATATAGTAGCTTTCTTTTCATATTTATGTGGTAATACATTTATCTAATGTTGCGAATACTTTAGATGCTAAAAAAAAATGAATATTTTGGTACTTTTAAATTTTGCAGAGTTTTTGCCGATTTTTTCAAAATGACTTTTCAATTTCCAGACCCTTGCCAATTTATTCTCGAGGTGTCATGTGCATGATGGTGATAACATCGTTGACTACTATCTCAATGATGATTTACTCTACAAGATGGATAAGTTATGTGTTCCTAATGGTGAGTGGTTGCAACTTATTAGAGAGGCTCACACCTCCAAGGTTGCAAGGCATTTTGATGTAGGGAAGACAATGGCCAAGTTGCAAAGGTATGTGTATTGGCCCAAGATGCAAGAGCATATAGCTAGGTTCATAAGAGGATGCATGCTGTTATACCAACAAGCCTAGCAACAGGAAACACGGTCTATATCATCCCTTCCCTGTACCTACTCATCCTTGGGAAAACATTTCCATGGAATCTATGGGAGGTTTACCAACAACCAGGAAGGGACATGCCTACTTGTTCATGGGCGTTGACAAGTTCAACAAGATGTGTGTTTTGATGCCCTATAAAAATACCATCAGTTGGCAAGAAACAACAAACTTTTTCTTTAGATAGGTTTGGGTGCACTTTGGGATACCAAGGATTATCGCTTCAGACAGGGACGTGGGATTTATCAGTGCATTTTGGACTACATTGTGGGAGAAGATGGACACAGAGTTAAAGAGGTCTACAACGTTCCATCCACAGACAATTGGGTAGACAAAATTAGTCAACAAGACTTTGGTGCAGCTTTTGAGGGGTTACAATTAGAGGCATTCGAAGACCTGGGATGAAAATATGTATATACAACGCTCTTATAATAGAGCAGTGCACACCTCTACTAGTAAATCCCCATTTCAAACTTGTTTTGGATATTTGCCACCTTCACCTTTGGATATTGCATATGGGCAACAAGGAAGAGCGAGGGAGGATCTTATAGGGGATGCCTTGAGGGCTGAAACATTTGTGGGGAAGATCAGGAAAATCCATATATAGATACAAGAGACATTACGAAAGTCACATGAAAAATACAAGGTCAGGGATGTTCAACACAACATAGAGAAGTTGTTCAAGGTGGGAGACATCGTATGGTTACAATTGAACAAGGAGAGGCTCTAGGGTCATCTTAAGAAAATCAGGGCTTTGTGGTATGGTCCCTTTGAGATATTGGAAAAGGTGGGAGATAATGCCTATAGATTCAGTCTACTGCCTTACATTTATATTTACTCAGTTGTGAATGCAGAGAATTTGAAACTCTATGAGCCTTCCATGAAGAGGAACAAGTCCTACTTTTTGTAAAGGATTTGGTACTATATCCTCAGGTAGAGTTGATAGAGAATACAATTTTTGTAGAAGAGGTTTAGAACTACAAGATAGGGGCAACATGACCTCTGTCTTATTGGGTTGAAAGGACGGATTCCAGGCAAGGCTAAATGGCACACCCGAGAGAAGGTGGAGGGAAATTTTCCTCACCTCGTTTAGCAAAAGCTTTTGGGGACCAAAAGCCTCCCAAAATAGGGAGGTATGATCTGATTGGATCATTACATTTTTTGTCATTTATCTCGATGCTTTTAGAGTGGAAAAAGTGGAGGAATCAACTCACACGACCATCTTTTCTAGTGGGACCTAGTTTGGAAAATTAAGGTTTGAAACCTTATGGGAGCATTTTTAGGCATCAAATACATTTTCGGGGGTAAAACTTTGCTGCTTTAGCAGTGCACTTATATTTCCTAGTCTACACGCAGAGACCTTTCCAACGACGCAAGAATTGCATCAATTAGATTTTGCATGTAAAAGTTATGCCACTCGAAATTTGACCTTCCTGTTTTGGCCACCATAATTTGAGAGAATGCCACGTTAGCACCCATTACTCATGAAAAAGGGGTTAACCACGTAATAATGATGATGAAGACTCTAGAAGAGTCCATATTATAACTCTAGTTAAGATTTGAAGGAGTCAAACCTAACCACAAAGACGTTATCGGATTGTGTTATAACCGGGCCACTAGGAGAAAAAGGGGTTTCATTCTTTTCGAGTGCATTTGTTCCATAAATGAGCATAGTAGCTGACAGGGATAGGCAGAGAGCACATAGGGAGTGTTTGTCCACTATAGTAGCCCATGGGTCACAGGCTTTACTCCTTTGTACATGTTACCGCTCAAACTAGTAGGGGTCCTAAAAGGGGATCCTTGAAGGGTTGCTACTAGGTAGGCTAAGGACAACAATGGAGCGATAGCCCATTGTCACCTCAGGTAAGGCTCCCTACTCTTTACGGACTTTCACTGATGCGAGGAGACCCATTATGATAAGGATCACAAAATGGATGGACCAATGATAGGGCGAGGGGTGATCCTGGAAGCCTATTCACAAGAGAGGCTCAAATATGTGGCTTGCTTGTCTTGGAAGACAAGATGGAAGGCTTTCTAGGAAGGGCTTGGGGAAAATTCCTGGGGTTAGGTTTTGAGTATGTGTCTTATAAAGGAGATTCCTAAGCCCTAGAATTCTTGTGGAAACTTTGGTTCCAGTTGATCCTTGAAGAATTAACCTTGATAGTGCATGGGACAACATCGGACCAAGTGGACCCGAGGTTCGGTCAAGGGATAGGATTTAGCAACCAATGATATGCTTGACCTAATTAGGGAGGGGAAATGGATCAAGGAATGAATTTTCAATGAAAGACAATGCAAGGATCCCAGTGAGGTTTCTAGCCTAAGGGAAACCATAGACAAGATTTGGTCTTCGAGCTAGGGCTTATGATATCTCAAGATCCCACTATTGGAATCTCATGAAATTCAGAAGCTTCTTGAGGACACACCAATGCAGTTGTGGACCAAAAATCGAAGTATTTGAATGACTAGATCATGAGATAATTGATGCCCTAGGTGACCTAGAGGACTAGACCTAGAGAGAGGAAATGGGAAAGGAAAATAGGTTTAAGGTGATCACCTTTGGATGGACCAGTGGCTAATCCTTTGGGGAGATTCGAGTCAGGTAGAATTATGACTGTGGACCTTTAATTTTTCTTAGTCAAGGAGGCCTCAAAGACAACTTCGCTTGGCACTAGGGTAACAACAAAAGCAACATCAAAGACTTTTACTTCGTTTTGCAAGATAAATGGCTTGTCAAGATGAATTTCAGTAATGAAACATCCCTAGGAACATTCATTCATTATACATGGCCCATACATAAATCCTTCACTATCCAGAAACAAAATTTTCACAACTTCGCATAAGAGATGCAACAAATAAGTCCTAGTACAGTGAAATCCTAGCAAAAATGTATGTGACAAAATTAGAAAGAAAGAATAGCATTAAAATGTACTTACATGTATAAGAATATATCCAGCCATCCAAAGCTCCAAGACATATGAAAATTATCTAAAGATCAAAATTCATTCCATGCTCCAAAAATTCGTCCTCCAAGAAGGATAGCAAATATCTCTAAAGAGATACTATTCCAAATCCAAGTGATGATACTAAAATGAATTCACATCACTTATATTTATACACTTCTAATGAGTTCAATTTAGCTACTTACACCTACATGACCCCCTAAAATAAAATAATGTGCAAAAAAACTAACTTTTGGTGACAAGCCCACCAAACTAGCTCATAAACAAAAGAATAAGCCTCTCAAGAGGTTGAATGATCAATAGTATATGTCGTTGGGCCTTCTAAGAGGCCTGATGAAGTCCATAGGTGCCATAATGAGAAATAGGACTCCCAAAAGTAGTGGACAAGGGATTTGCCCATTGTTCTCCAAATAATAAACCTGTGGTGCTCCTAATGGGTGTGGGGGGTGTCACCTACCATTTTGTGGGTGATATCCCTAAGAGAAATTTTTTTCTCCAAGATTGCCCTCATCTGGCAACCAACAACCCCTTGTAGCCACTAGCTAGCTCATTGTGCCATTTCTCCGCCACCTGAGCCAGCCATGTGGCCCCTCTCTCATCTGCCATGATCGTATGTTTGAAGGTGGGCCTCCCGAATCTAAAGGTATGCCTTGTCATTTGGTAATTGAGTATTGTAGTTTGCTTATCATGGACACTTATGGGGGTATTTTGTGGAAAGAATTGGTTAGGTCTGTGTCCTTGTTCTCTAGACCCTTTTTGGATATTAACCTTTCATTCTAGTCCCATGGGATATCTTTTATTGACCATTTTGCTTTAGGAATGGTATTTCATGGGAAACCCCCGTTTTTGGTTGTGTGGTCCCACTCCCTTATCTACTTATATTAACCTCTTTCCACTCATTACTACCCCATTCATCATTTCTCCCACCTGGGTGACATTTCTCCACTGGATCCACATAGGGTTAGCTCACCCCTTCCCCTCGCCCACACCTTGGGTCAGGCCTGGATTGATGCCTTGAAGGTTTGATGTAACTAAAAAAAGGGACAAAAGCATATTTGGCCACATTCAACAGGAAAATGTACCACAAAATGCAAAAGATTGCCACGACAAAAACATTTAGCATGTGGGAAAAAAACAATACATGAGCTCTACACCATCATCATGGCCATCACCTTGGTTCCTACAGGTTCTATGAGCCTCCTTCATCATATAAGAACCCATGATTGTCCCAACCCCTAGTGGGAAATGAACCATTGTACCTTAAAAGGGGGTATTCGCTGCTACATCTTATGCATCATGCTCTTACCCCTTGAGGCTCGAGCAGGTAATCAAAGAAAACCATAAAAGGGAAAAAGACATATAAATAAGGCTGGAAAAATCAAGGCTAAGGCACCTCATGTACCACGATTGCTCCCTCCTATACATTATAAACCTGAGTGTGGGCTTCCCTATTATTAACTTCCCTTGTACCCTAGCATGTGGCCTAGGGCTGCCCCATCTCATCCCCTAATTCATTCACGTATCTGTCACATGCCAACACCTTTTGAAGGATGTACCTTGAACATATTATCCCCTTTAGAATTAGAAACCACCTAATAGGGTGCTTGGTTAACCCCATTTGGAGTTTAGGAGACATTGGCACATCCCGAAGCCCATTATGGAAGGGTATGCCATTATGAAGTAGCCACCTGTGGTTCATGGTTGGTAAGCTCATTTACTCTATTTCCCTAATGACTTGTTGTATTGGAAGGCTAGGGACGCATTGGATCTTATGCAAAATTGGAGATGGTCTCCATCTTGGGTTTGGTCTCCCTAGATGGGGTCCTAATCCTTCAGAGGGCTATATTGGCACATGTAGGGTGTGTGTTGAGAGCCATGGGCCTCCACAGCAGTAGACAACAGTCCATGGATCCCCGAGAATAGTTAGAGATGCTCGAGATACTCCCATTGGATGAGGAAGATGCAGTAGTTCACCTTTGCCCAACCAATCCCCACAGATGTACCATGCACTTGGCAATTAACCCAGGATTTGTAGGACGATGTGGCATCCCCTACGCCATCATCAGTGCCCTTGTAGACGATCTATTGGCATCTTTGACTCATTTGGAAACCCATGAGTTTATTATTGTGCCCCCACACCCATTAGGAGCACCACAGGTTTATTGTTTGGAGAACAAGGGGCCAACCCCTTGTTCGTCACTTTTGAGGGTCCTACTCTTCATTATGGCACCCGTGGAAATCATTAGGCCTCTTAGAGGGCCCTACAACATGAATAGATTATTATTTGACCTTTTGAGAGGCTTATTCTTTCATTTGTTAGCTAGTTTGGTGGGTTTGTCGGCAAAAGTTAGATTATTAGAACATTATTTTATTTTTGGGGCTTATGTAGGCCAAGGAGGCTAATTCAAACTCCTCATTAATGTATAAATACAAGTGAGATGAGTTCAGTTGCTCATCATCACTTTGGATTGGATCTCTTCTCTCTCTTGAGAATTTAACACTTTTTCTTGGAGGATGAATTGGAGCTTTATGGATGAATTTTGATGTGTGGATTTGGTTTATCTTATCTTGGAGCTTCTTTATTGTCAAATTGTGGATGGTTAGATATGTTCTATTACATGTAAGTACATGCTTTTAATGCTATTCTTGTTTCACTTTGTCATATACATCGGATTGGGATTTTCGCTATTTTTAAGGCTAATTACTGCATGCATTTACTACTTAAATTGTGGAATTTTGTCTCTATATAACATCTCTCAATGTATGGGTCATGTAATTTGAACAAAATCTCCTAGGGATAATTCTATCAACGAATTCATCTTGATAAGCCATCACCTTTTACACATCGAAGTATAAAAGTTGCAAGATTGCTTCTCTTTGGCTTAGAAGGCTAGTGAAGTAGTCTTGAGCCCTCCTTGGCTAGGAACCAAAGGTCCTCATTCATATTTACCATAGAATCCATTCTCCCAAAGCTAAGGCGCTAATCTACCAAGAGGTGGTCACCTAAAATAAACTCTTTTTCAGCTTTTCCTAGGTCTAGCCAAGTTGGGTCACCTAGGGCATCATTTTCTCGACAAAGTAGCCCTCCAAAAAGTTCGATCTCCTAGCGTCTCCTATGCCGGTGTCTCCTCAAGGCCTCCTCCAATTTTGAAGACATTCCAATAGTGGAGTTGTGAGAAAAGCCAAGCCCTAGCTCCGAGATCAAACTTTTCCCTAGTATCCCCAAGGCTAGTGCCTCATAGGATCAATTCAACATCTTTAAGTGAATATTCTTCCTTGATCCTTTCCCCTACCTTGTCTAGGTTAAGAACATCATTGATTGCTACTCTTTCTTCCTAACCTATGCTGGGTCCACTTAGTCCTATGTGGTCCTGTTCCTATGATAAGACAATTCTTTAAGAATCATCCAGGATACCAATTTCAATAAGGATTTTAGGGATTGAGAAACTCTTTTACAAGTCATATTCCCAAAACTTAACCCTCAAATCCTCCCATCCTTCTCCTAGAAAACATTGTACCTTGCTTAGAAAGAAAGCAAGCTCTATTCTTCAAACTCTTTTAGAAAGGGATTATTTGGGTCACACCATATCCACTTATTGATTTATCCTTCATTGATGACTCCATAATATACCGAGTCTCCTCCCATCAATGAAAGTCTGTAAATAGTAGGGATCCCTAGCTGAGGTGACAATGGGCTAAGTCTCCATTTGTTGGCCTTAGTCTAGTATTTGCCCTTTAGGTCTTTTGCTAGTTTGAGCGGTAACATTTTGGCACCGTTGCTAGGGACGCAAAACATGTATTTTGTTCCCCATACAACATATTGATATAATCATTATTAGCAACTCCATTGGAAGAACGAAGCCCTAGTTCTTCGTTGAACTTTAAGGTCGATGTTTGTAGGGTGAAGCAAGCATTTTTCTTGGCTTTTTAAATTTTACGCTGGCGACTCCTACATATTTTTCATGTATACCTTTAACAGGTTGTCTTTCTTTGATAAATTTCCCGCTTTGGACATTGCTAGCATCCCTGGGCATCCTAATCATGTCGTGGGAATGATGGTACGTGGGTGCCCGTGTTTGATGGCGATCCACTTTCCGCAATTGACCATGTAGAAATATTTAATCCACATGCTTTAAGAGAGAAGGTTGTCCACCAAGATGTTCTTATGTTATTGTTAATGGGATCTCTCGGTGGTCATAACTCATGGCTGCATGAGCATGAACCTAGGAGCATCTCATCTATTGAAGAGTTTGTTGATGGCTTTCTTAGACATTTTCAAGTACACCCTGCATTAAGCATCCAAGGGAAAGCCTTCATTGAGCATCATCAAGACATTAAGAATCTAGGTAATAAGCAAGAAGACGAGTCCTCCTTGGGTCCACATGATGAAAATGATGATTTTGAGGACACATGCTAGGAAGGATTAATTTATGGAAAGTGAAATTGAGACCAACCCTACCTTTCTCAAGGATATTAGTCTCGATGAATCCTCTTTTGAAAACCTTGAGAGAGATGATACCATTAGCCCCTTGGAAGATGACATTGAAGGTTATTTCCGCATTGAAAAGGAGAAATGGGAAATTGCTGGCCCTCAATTTGATTTTGCTCTCATTTATGACTCCGACAAGGAAGGATGAGGATGAGATTGGTCTTCCCTTCCCCTTAGGCACTATTTATGATGATATACCCATTGGTACCCTTGGGAAGGAGAATCTTCATTTTCCTTTGCATAAAGAGGGGCAGTTGGAAGTGATCAATTTTCCTTTTAGGAGAGACCCAGTATTTGATATGAAGGAAATTGATAAGGCTTCCACTTTTCCTAAGTATGATTCTATGTTCAAGTCACTCGAGCCTTTAGATTATGATTTTGGGAAAGAAAAACCCGTTGAATACAATACTTCTTTCTCCCTTTTTTCCTATTGGTCATCATCTTGAGTCTTCATCAAGTGATTCCCTCACCCTTGGTCATATGATTTCTAGTAACCGTGAGCCCTTCACCCCTCTCGAGTATAGTGTCAAGGAAAAACTCTTCATTGATTATACTTTTCCTCCTTGGATGCACCCTCAAGGTTTTGATCACTCCATAGTATCCCCTCTCCAATGTAATCATCATGTGCAACCTACTTGTGTTTCTCCATCTTGTCGACTTCCCTTTCCTACTAATCATAACTCTATGAAGGCCATAAGCCATGACGTAAATAATAAGGACAATGGAAGTGATATGCCAGAGGTTGCCATCCATCAAAAATTTATGAGCTTGGTTGTTGACATCTCTATATTTTGGTTGCATGAGAAGATCTCATGGGCTAGATTACATCCTTTTCTTATCTCTTCTTACATAATCATCCATGTGTGGGCATTATATTTTCCTACTGCCTGCCCACAACATCCTCCATATGTTTGGGTTTGCATTCGTTTTAGGATTTGTTGCTTGAGTAATCATATAGGCAGACATATTTATATTGACTTGATGATATGCTGGTTGCATTGGCTTAGTGATTACACTTAATAATAGCTTCGTCATATGCATGTTAGGGTAGGATGCATTGCACGCTCATTTGTGCATTAGAATTAACCTCATATGATATTTCCCATGGTAGATAGATGTGTTGATTTCTTGTAGCATTAGATGTGCTCTAAGCCTCAAATTTGCAGGGAGGCTAGGACACATGTATTCCAGAATACCCAGAAATCGTTTTGGGAAATTCCACCTGGAGACAATTTTATTAAAATGATTAATTATTTTTAATGAGTGCCTAAGTCTAAAATTAGGAAATTAAAATAATTAAAAGGTATTAATGAAACTAGGTGTGAATCTTCTAAAAGAAGGCAAAGATCGAGTCAATATGATCTAAGCCATTGATTATAATCTAATCTGGGCTGTTGATTACTCAACTGGAAGATTATAAGGACTTCAATGGGCATTTGGAACACAAGCTAGGTAGATACTCAATTGCCCAAGCAGATTGATTTTCTCACTGGATGAAGTTCGACAAGAGAAAATTAAATCAGAGGGAGAGTTGTAGGTTGGAGAGAGAGGGCATCAACAATAGTTGGGAATGCAGGAAGTAAAGAGAAGAAGTAGAGCAGAGGAGGGACAACACAGAGGCAGTGATGCAGGGACTGCGTGAAAGGTGACGCAGTGAGGGCAGCAGGTCCTCCCTAGAGTCAGAATTTCAATGTGAAGCATGAGAAAATTGTCTGTAAAATTTCTCACAAAAATTCCTCTTCCATTCTGTTGGTTGTGTCTTGTACATGAGATTTTGCTGAAGATCAATAAAGAAACTGTCATCTGTTGCACCGGTTTTTCCACATTGGGTTTTTCCGGGGACAATTGTCCAAAAATAACTGTCATTGTGATTGTACTTGTGCTAGTATTTTTTTTTGCATTTACTTTCCGCAGTATGTTAATTGTGAGGGCTACAATAGAATTTATATTGATATTTGTTGTAGAAACACTGTGAATAACTTATTTATGAATTAATAAGTAGAAGAAATAATATCAGTCACTGTAGTTGGATTTCTATTCAGAAATATTCACATGGTATCAGAGCTAAGGAGAAGCAAGAGAACAGAGCCAGAAGAGCCAGCGTTGAATAGAAGTGGGAGCTTCATAGGCAGTAGATCAAATCCCCAGAGGGATTGCGCAGTCCAAGGGGGAAAAAGTTTCGTGGGAAAATCTCTCTTTGAGTGAGTCGACAGAGAGACAGATTTCTAGATCAAAGTTTGCAAGTGATAGAGGGAGCAGCGCAACAGTCTTAGTGCAGAGCAATCTTCAGGTGGGACGCAATTTTGCTGAGCAGAAAAGTGTCAGAAATCAATAGGAAAAATAGCACAAATAAGGATGGAAAATCAAAATGTCTTTGAATTATCTTCCCGATTGGAAGGAAAATTCGCATGCTTGTCAAATTCAGCGTCAACAGATGTTTTGGTGTATTGATAGCGGGGCTTCAACTCACATCACTGGAGTACGAGAATACTTCTCGAGCTATCAAGAAGAGCAGATGGACTTCCAGATCACTATGGGAAACATAACAAAGTGTACTCCTGTAGGGAGAGGCACCATAACATTTCAGACGGAAGCAAGAACTAACATCTGAGCCACTAATGCTCTGCATGTGCTCGGGTTAGGAATGAATTTGATTTCAGTGTCCCAATTATAGGATAAAGGATACGATGTATACTTCATTGGAAGGAAAGTATGCGTCAAACATCCAAGCTGGAAGATGAGACAAATTGGAGCTCGAAGCAATAGATTATATAGATTGTAGCTTGAGTCTCCAATGGCACTGATAGGAAACAATCATAATGGTGAAAAGGAACTGAATGAACTGTGGCACAAGCAAATGAGACACTTATGCCATGGAGCATTGAGGATGCTCAGAGAGACTGTTATAGGAGTTCTAGTCCTCAGTACTGAGCATGATGATGTATGCAGAGGATGCATACTAGGGAAGTACGCTAAGGCAACATTTTCTAGAAGTAACAGAGCGAAAGGCGTATTGGGATTGATACACTCAGGTATTTGTGGACCAATGTCCACGAGAGCTCTCAGTGGTGGCAAATACTTTGTCGCCTTTATTGATGATCACTCTAGAAAAACCTGGATCTATTTCTTAAAGACCAAGGATGAGGTCTCTGATTGGTTTAGAGAGTTTAAAGCTCTTGTAGAGAACATGACAGGGAAAAAGATAAAGGTATTGCGTTCCAATAATGGTGGAGAGTATACGGACAAAGACTTCACAGATTTCTGTGCAAAGGAGGGCATCAAAAGAGAATGGACAACTCCATATAATTCAAAGTAGAATGGAGTAGCAGAGCGAAAGAATAGAACTATTGTTGGGGTGACAAAGGCTATGTTGTATGAACAGGACTTGCCTAGATTCTTATGGGCTGAGGCATGCAACACAACGGTGTATATTCATAATAAAACTCCTCACAGAGCATTGGGGAAGAAAACGCCTGAAGGAGTTTTCTTAGGGAGAGCTAGAAGTGAGTCATCTCCAGATATTCGGAAGTCTGGCATATTGTCACTTTCCAGAAAAGAAGCGTAGTAAATTGGTTCAGACTACAGAAAAGGGGTACCTTGTAGGATATAGTGAGACCTCGAAGGCATACAAAAGCTACATTCCTAGCAGCAGGAAGATTGTAGTAAGATGGGATGCAAAGTTCATAGAGGATAGAGTTTTCAGGAAATGTCGAGAGATGCAGACAAAAGATTTGTCAGCGGATGTTCCATTAGTCCAACGACAGTAGGGGCAACAAGGAGGACAAGCAGGAGGACAGACACCAGGATCGAGCATAGTGACCAATACTAGTATTTCCCCAGGAGTAGGAGATCTTGGCAGTTCTTAACAGATGTAATAATAGGAGGAAGAATTGATTGAGGGTCCTACCACCAATGGTAGAACCAGTAGGGAAGTACAACAGATATTGAGGAACGCAGAGGAGTTTGTTGGAGCTCCCAGAACGAAAAAAAGGTAGTGTAGACAGCTTGACAGATACCAAGCCTTGGTAGCACAGGTTGAAGAACCATCCAGTTTTCAGGAAGCCGTACAACACCAAGTATGGGTGGATGCCATGGTAGAAGAATATAGTTCTATCATGACGAATGATGTCTAGGAAGTGGTACGTAGACTAGTGGATATATCCGTTGTAGGATCAACGTGGATCTACAAGATCAAGCACGTTGCAGATGGCAATGTAGAGAAGTCTAAGGCTATGTTTGTAGCAAAGGGGTATGCACAAAAGGAAGGAATAAACTATGAGGAGACCTTCACCCCTGTAGCTAAATATACGTCTATCAGATCTGTTATATCCCTAGCAACTCAGATGGGATGGGAGATTCACTAGATGGATGTCAAGACAACATTCTTAAATGGGGAGATCGAAGAGGAGGTGTATATTGAACAACCTGAAGACCTTGAGACTCATGAGAAGAGAAGTCATGTATGTAGGTTAAAGAAAGCCCTATATGGGCTCAAGCAGGCACCCAGAGCTTGGTATGGTCGGATTGATAATTACTTGCAGCAGTTGGGATTCATCAAGAGTGATGCTGATCCCAATCTCTACTATCTAATGGTGGAGAATGAGCCACTTATTCTGGTATTATATGTAGATGACTTATTTCTAACAGGGTCATCTAGGCTCATAAAAGATTGCAAGAAGAATCTTGAAGCAAAATTCGACATGAAGGATATGGGGTTGATGCATTATTTTCTAGGGTTGGAAGTTTGGCAGAAGAATTGGGAGATCTTCCTTGGGAAAGGACGATATGCTACACAAATTCTGAGGAGATTCAGAATGCAGGATTGCCGACCCATGGTGATGCCTATGATCACCAACTGGAAGAAAATAGATGCATCAAGAGACAAGGAAGTGGACCCCACCTTGTACAGACAACTCATTGGGTCGCTCATGTATCTGGTCAACACCAGGCCAAATATTTGTTTTGCTGTCAACACCCTTAGTCAATTCATGGTGGAACTGAAAATGTTACATTGGGCAGCAGCTAGGCACATTCTTAGATATGTGCGTGGAACAATTGAATATGGGTTGAAATACACTCGAGGAGATGACGTGAGATTAAGCAGATTCACAGATGCAGTTTGGGCAGGTAGTTTAGTAGACCAGAAAAGTACCTCCGGGTATTGCTTTAGCATTGGATCATGAATGATCTCTTGGTGCAACAGGAAGTAGAAGTCAATAGCTCTAAGCTTAGTAGAAGCAGAATATATGGTGGCCAACACAGCTACGTGTGAAGCCATATGGCTTAGAAAATTGCTTGTGAGTCTATTTAGAAAGAGGATGGAAGCAACTAGTGTTTACTGTAATAATCAGAGTTGTATCAAACTCTCTGAGAATCCAATATTTCCTGATCGATCGAAACACATTGATATCAGATGTCACTTTATCAGAGACTGTGTTCAGCGTGGGCCAGTACAATTGTAGTGTGTCCCCACAAGAAATTAGGTAGCAGACGTACTCACAAAAGATCTAGGAAGAGCTAAGTTCATCCAGTTCAGGGAGTAGATGGGTATGGTAGAGAACTCGTTTTAGTAGCAGAAACAAATGGTTTTTTAGTTGCAGTAGCAGCAGATGAGAGGGAGTTGCAGTACAGATGCAGTTAGTAGCAGTATGCAGGGTCATCAATAGTACAGATGCAGTTGGTAGCAATATGCAGGGTCATCAATAGTATAGATGCAGTTGGTAGGAGTATGCAGGGTCCTCAATAGTACAGATGCAACATTTGCGCAGTAGTTGGTGGGCAATGATGTCAGACATCAACAACGTAGAGGGAGATGTTACAGAGTCAGGGTGATGCTTCAATAGGTTGCATTACTAAAGCACATTCCTCGCTAAGAGGTAGTGTTGATTTCTGGTAGCATTGGATGTGCTCTAAGCCTCAAAATTTGCAGGGTGGCTAGGACGCATGTATTCCTGAATACCCGGAAATCGTTTTGGGAAATTCCACCCGGAGATAGTTTTATTAAAATAATTAATTATTTTTAAAGAGTGCCTAAGTCTAAACTTAGGAAATTAAAATAATTAAAGGGTATTAATGAAACTAGGTGTGAATCTTCTAGAAGAAGACAAAGATCGAGTTAATATGATCCAAGTCATTGACTAGAATCTAATCTGGGTCGTTCATTACTCAACTGGACAATTATAAGAAGGACTTCAATGGGCATTTGGAAGACAAACTAGGCAGATACTCAGTTGCTCAATCAGATCTATTTTCTCACTGGTTGAAGTTTGGAAAGAGAAAATCGAATAAGAGGGAGAGTTGCAGGTTGGAGAGAGAGGGCATCAGCAATAGTCGGGAGTGCAGGAAGAAGAGAGAAGAAGCAGGGTTGAGGAGGGACAACACAGAGGCAATGATGCTGGGACTGCGCAGAAGGTGACACAGTGAGGGAAGCAGGTCCTCTCCAGAGTCAAAATTTCACTGTGAAGCATGAGAAAATTGTCTGTAAAATTTCTTACAGAAATTCGTCTTCTTTTTTGCTGGTTGTATCTTGTACATGAGATTTTGCTAAAAATCAATAAAGAAACCCTCATCTGCTGCATTGGTTTTCCCACATTAGGTTTTTCTAGGGACATTTGTCCAAAAATAACGGTCATTGTGATTGTATTTGTGCTAATATTTTTTTTTTTTTTGCATTTACTTTACGTAGTATTTTAATTGTGAGGGCTCTAGTAGAATTTATTTCGATATTTGTTGTAGAAACATTGTGAATAACTTATTTATGAATTAATAAGTAGAAGAAATAATATTAGTCACTGCAGTTGGATTTCTATTCATAATTTTTCACAAGATGCATATCTACATGCTTTATTTTTTGTTAATTTTATGGCCTAACATATAGCATGTGTGATCATGAGACGCCACAAAAGCATGCTGCCTCGTGTTTTTCTATATATTATATGTGCAGGTGGTAGGTCTACGGTAACCAAAAGACTGTTGGAGTTCTCGTGACCTCCCGTTCGAGTAGCTTTGCCCACTTGTTCAAGAGATCACGTCCCAGTTGGAGCTAGATGTTACCCACCATTTTGTGGGTGATAACAATAGGAGATTTTTTTTCTTTATTGTTTTCTTTGGTTGTCTTCTTCAAGATGGTCCTCAACCGGCAGCCAACAACCCCTTGCAGCCACTAGCTAGCTCATTGTGCCACTTCTTTGCCACCTGAGCCGACTATGTGGCCCCTCGCCCATCTGCCATGATCATATGTTTGAATGTGGGCCTCCCAAACCTAAAGGTATGCCTTGTCATTTGGTAATTGAGTATTGTAGTTTGCTTATCATGGACACTTCTGGGCATGGACTAATGGGTGATTCGGCAAAAAGAATGGGTTAGGTCTGTGCCCTTGTCCCCTAGACCCCTTTTGGATATTGACCTTGCATTCTAGTCCCGTGGGATCTCTTCTATTGACCATTTGGCTTCAGGGATGGTATATCACGATAAAAGGCATATAAATAAGGGTGGAAAAATCAAGGCCGAGGCACCTCATGTACCACGATTGCTCCCTCCTATACATTGTAAACCCTAGTGTGGGCTTCCCTTTTATTAGCTACCCTTGTACCCTAGCATGTGGCCCAGGGCTGCCCCTTCTCATCCCCTACTTCATTCACGTATCTGTGACATGCCACCACCTTTTGAAGTATGTACTTTGAACATATTATCCCCTTTGGAACTATAAACCACCTAATAGGGTGCTTGGTTAACCCCATTTGGAGTTTAGGAGACATTGGCACATTCCGAAGCCCATTAGGGAAGGGTAGGCCATTATGAAGTCCCCACCTGTGGTCCATGGTTGGTAAGCTCATTTGCTCGATTTCCCTAATGACTTGTTGTACTGGAAGGCTAGGGGACGCATTGGATCTTATGCAAGATTAGAGATGGTCTCCATCTTGGGTTTGGTCTCCCTAGTTGGGGTCCTAATCCTTCAGAGGGCTACATTGGCACATGTAGGGTGTGTGTTGAGAGCCATGGGCCTCCACAGCAGTAGACAACAGTACATGGATCCTCGAGGATGGTCAGAGATGCTTGAGATACTCCCATTGGATGAGGAAGATGCACCTGTTTCACCTTTGCCATGGGCCTTCTAGGTTATGTCTTTGCCAATTGTGGTTTGTGAGTTTTTATTTCGGGCTAGAGGTTAGAAGCCTTAGATAAACCAGTTGTGTGAGCATAGGGATTTTACAAATCATTATGCTCATTAATATTAGGTAGTCTAGTCTCTTCTTGCTCAAACCGTTTAGAACAAATTATTGGAATCAACACTAGTGGAGCCAAAACCTTCAACATGTTTGGATGCAAACATCTGACCAACTGAGACATCAATTGACACTACAAAATAACAAGAAAAACTTTTCCACATGCAATGTGGGCTGAATAAACAACCTTTCCTCATCATCATTAATAGTGGGGGACCAAAAAAATTAGTCTTTGACACAGTGGAAATACTAAACCTTGCCAGAACCCATCCACATCTATACTCTTTGGGCTGCCCCTAATAGGTTAAGGACCTTAAAGAGACTATTCAATAGTAAATACACTTACACTTTTCAACATTCTATCAAACTAATAAGGGATAAACTTATTAAGTCACTTATGATCAGTGTTGTGAAAATCACGATAAATTGAAATTATCGCGATTTTTTCGATATGCCGATTTTATCGCGATTATTATAGGAAATTATCGCCGGAATTTTTTTTAGCCGTTTTTTTATGAAATTATCGTGATAATTTGAGATTATTGCGATAAATTCGAATTTATCGCGATAACAATCGAAATTATTGTGGGGGTCTCCGGCAGCGAGGTTTTATAATGTTTTTTTTTGGTTTTTAAAGGGATGATAAATGTTTGAAATGCAATTTTTTTTGAAAGAAACAAATAATTTTTGAGTGGGCAGCTTAATGATCAAGTCTAGGCCTTAGTATTGATATGCTATTCATGGTAATGTTAAATTCTTAAAGTAAAAGTGACATTCTCCTTAATCTTCATTTTCATCCTTTTACTTAAATTTTTAACATTACCATGAAATGACTCAGGATGTTTGAGAGTGGTTCCCGGCTCATTGGATTTCATATGGAGAAAGTAGTATTTTTTCATTCAAAATCCAACAGACTTATCAGTTTTTCAGGATTTCAGGATTGGGAGATTGTAATGTTTCCAGGTGACACCACCTGCCTAGGCTACCCCTGCCACCAGTAGAGGACATGGTCTACCTCCTATAGCTCCTACTTCTAGTTCTTCAGCTTCTAGAGCATAGCAGACTCCACTGCCAACTCCACCA